>BRZM01000830.1:208701-230243 GCA_033238685.1 Lates japonicus
ATGGAACATGCATTTCTTTATTTGTCGCCGGTCGTCCGTCTTCATCGCCGGCGTTCGAGCCGAAAAACTCGCCGAGCGATCGTCTTCATACTGGCACTTTCAGACGCGAGATTTTCTGCGAAATGCAGTCCGGTCACAGTGCGTCAAGAATCCTTCATTTGTCATCAATGAAATTCCACGGTGAAGAATTTTCAAGGCACACAGACGGATCGTTTGCTCATCGCATACCGATAAGGCGGCGCCGAAGCCTTGCCGTTGCTCGTCTTCCTCCGCAGATTAATTTCGTCAGATTCCCTTCCACCAAACCCCGGAAAGCATTGTACGCTCACAGCGGGTCCGGCGGTCGACGATCGACCACGCGAGTATCGGCCCCGCAGGCTCATCAAACGCCAATATCGAGGTCTGTATTGCGGAGGTTTTCTCGCCGATCCATTGTCAATAGCGTCTCTGGTTTCTGGCAAGCGACGCAGTTGAACCGAAAGATTACCTCATCTCACCTCGATAAACAGCTCCCCCGAGGTCTGAATACTGCCTCCTCCAGTTCCTCATCATGCGTCAGTCTGTTCAGGCAGTGTGACGCAGGATAGCACGTGTGAGCGGCAGGTCCTCAAACAGCCTTCATTCTCTCGATCAAATGCCCACGTCTCCAGTGGTAATGAGCCTGATGTGCTCACCGTTAGACCGCAGAGTTTTCATCAGGTCAGAATGCCGAGCGATTTCAGACGCCGGATATACCGGCTCCACTCGTTATAAAGAGATCACATGATAACCATTTTCGATCACCCTCAGTTAACGGCAACGGTCATTACCCAACATCGACGCAACACGATTTGGATTCCCCGCCGCACATCAACACCGGACCGAACAGTCCTCCGCGCACCGACCGTCTTAACCGTCGGCTGGTCCGACAACGCAGCACGATAAACATCGGTACCAGCCACAACTTCGTCCCGCCTGCCGAGTCCGCACTCAAACCACGTTAACCTGTTTCGCCGAGTCAGAGTGACAGCGTCAATCACACCAGTACCACCGGTGCTGTGCAGCATGCCCGCCGAGAAGGCACCATCATCTCGCTCATCACCGCGAGGTTTGTTAACCGGCAGACACCAAGAAGTCATACCCTGATCGCTGAACTCCCCTGTAAACTCAACATGTCTTTTTACCTTCATTCCCGCACATACCAACAGATGCCGGTCACGCGATGCTGAGGTGTTACAGGCGGATTTTTTTTACCTTGGAGCGAGTCAGCCAGCTGCCTCCCGCTCAGCCCAGCGGTTATTCAGCTGCTGGCTTGCAGCTTCATTTCAGCACAGACGATTCGGAACCTGCAGCAAATAGGCGAATAAGAATACCAATCGTCGACCATTCCCCTACTTTAAGAGGCACCATTATCTCGTTACACATCAATATGTACAAACTCCCAACGGTGAGACTTCGATTACTGGCTCGCTGCTGCCGTCAGCAGCAGCCCGGCCGATTTGTCGCCTGAGTCGCCAGACAGCGCAGCGTTCGCAACGTCTGCGAGCATAAAGAACGGAGTGATCTGTTTCGTCGCCGCGCCTGCACGTCTGTTCGCCGGTCGCCCAGGTTCGCTTGAGCATCAGGACGACCGTCGACAGCAGAGACGAGCCGGGCTCGTCGCGCCGCCGATCCTGGTCGCATGAGCTGTCAGCGGAGCAGACCGCGTACCAGCCACGTACGCTGATCAGAAAGTCTGCGGATGGGTTTGTTGCGCGGATTAAAGGTCAGAGACTTTCGACGCTTTTCGTTGAGCAGCAGTTAACGAAAGATGATTACAGCAGAAATCCCCGCCCGTCTGGCTGAGAGACCATCGCCTTTCCAACTCATTTCAGTTATGTCCGGATTAACAGAAAATCATTGTCTCGCAGTTCCACGAGCAACCAGAACGCCTGTCTTCTTTATACCATCTGCGGAAAACGAGCGACAGCAGTTTTCCCGTCAACGCCAGCCAACCAGAGCCTGCCTGGCACCGCGTCCACCGCACAGCTTGCGACAGATTGTCATGAATTGAGGCACTCACGCATTATTCGCCGATCATAGTTCGATTGCCGATCAGCAAACACCACCGCCGACGAGCTGCATCGTTTCGTTTCCACCGGATTACACAGACCAGAACTTTAAAATCGTTTTAAACACATACATCAGCAGCAAATCGTTTGCCGCACCAACCGTGAGATGTGATGAAGCGTGTATTTGAGTGATATCTGCATGTTTCACTGCCTCCTGAAAAGTACGTGCAGGCAACCCTTTTTCCAGTCACAAGAGAGCCGTCTGTCCTCCAGCGAAGTTGCGAGAGTATCATCTGGCAGAACGCTGTTCGGCAGTGGTCTGCGCCTGCCTGCGAGCCCCTTCCTCACTGCCTCCCCTCGCCCATCACTGCACAAACACGTCGCCGGTCTTCACCAGCACTGCCATCATTGTTAATCAGCCATAACCCGTTAATTCCGCAGACTGGCAGCCTGCCCACCCGAACAAAACGGCAGCCAGCCGCAGTTCGGCAGCAGAGCCCCATAACAAGACGTCCGCAGCCCGCCTGGTGCCTGAGAGCTCGACCTGCGAAAGAAAGATGACGACGTGCGCAACAACCAGCACAAACATTTGGCCTGATACTATTCTTTCCAACCACCTTCCACCAACCCAATCCCTCGTCACTGCCTGCGCTAATGGTGACAGGCGTTGCCTGCCTACGGTGCAAGTTACAGGAACTGGGGAGCGTCCTCACAGAATGTTAGTCTCGATTCAGGTTTGTTAGCTTGGCTGGCTGCCGATCGAGTTCCATGCCGCTTCAGGCCAGCCCGGACACAGCAGCCCGTCACGCTGGCCGCATCGCGCAAGGAGTGGCATCGGAGCAGACCGTAACAGTGCGTTTGAACGGCCTGAATAATGCGAAAAAAAGAAATGAGAGTTTAGAGCAGTAGCGAGTGTGGCAGCACAGCACATGCAGTCAGGCGGGAATGACATCACAGATGAAACGTGAGTCATAATGTCATAGTTATTCACTCCATGTGCGCACTGTATATACACAGAAGCAGGTAGCAGTGAGCTCCAGCAGAGGCAAGATGAAATGAGCAGCACGATTCCTCACTGCCTTTCTTCCGCCTGTCGCCGCTGTTACAGCTTCAATCCATCAGCGGCCTTGCTGAAACCACTCTTTAGTCATTGACTCACTCTGGACACCCCCACCACCACCACCCTCCACCACCCCACCCCTCTCTCACACAGTGCCACCTCATCTGACCTCTTAACCGTCTCCTGCTTGTGCAACAAGGTCATCTCCCGGATCACACGAAGACGTGACTATGAAGAAGGACAACATTCTGTCCGCCTTTCAAGGATGGAAAATTGTGAGTCACTGATGTACAAAACCACTTGCCCTATGTGTGAAGCTAGAGCTGCAACGAGGATTATCTGCAAGATTATTTGACATTTTCACCATCGATTAACACACAAATTAAGACGTTAGTATAGTACAAAGTTAGGCCTTCGATTTTCTACTAATTTGATTTAAAAATATGTAGGAAGAAAATCAAATCATTCTCACCTGATGAACGTCTGTTCCTGATAATTTTCCATGTATATTAACAACTAACTATTTAGAACCAGGTATAACATCCCCATCAGGTGTGTTTGAATAAGTATTTTAGTATATGCACAAAAATGCATGAAAGGTACATATTTGTCAGATAATTTACAAATTCCATATTTAATTAACTTTATAATTATAGAATGCATGTTTAATAAATGAATAAAATATCATGATTCATTGTTTGTAGCTTTGAAGAATATATAAGATCAGATTTTCTCCCACCAAGAGTCTGAAATCCTGTTTTTCTTCCCGGTGCTTGGGTTTTGTTGTTTTATGTATCCTACATGAGTTACTGGTGAGCGAAGGTAGGACCTCCGCCAGCTCAACATGTAGTGGGAAACACACAGCCAGATTGTTTTGTCTGTGGCAAAGAGAGGAATAAGTCCTGTCAGGAGTCAGCACTCAGCTGGTCATTTGTTGCTGTAGCCTCTCTGCATGTGGGTAGAAAGATGCTGCAGAACCACACTCAAATTAATCTGGTGCTTACCCCGCCGCTCCAAAGAACTATGTTACCTTGCACTGTCTGTTTGAATTCCACTGATGATAAAACAGCCTGAGTCTGTGTAGCTTTACAGATACTGCGCATAACTATCAGCATGACTATTAATCTGCAGCGGAAGATAAGCCTGTAGCAGGGAAGTTCCATTTGTATTTTGCTAATAGTCAGGGTGAAGGGTAGAGTTGATGAGAGGATAAGATATGATGATAAATCAAAGAAGATGTAAGCCACTTGCGAAGTATTTCTTCCTCTGAGCGCGGCGCTCTCTCTGTCATGGTTTTTGTTGCAATTAAATCGCAAGCAGTCCTCCTCTCTGTTTTGGCAATTTGACTTTCCGACATCTTGCATTATTCCTTCTTTCTCGCACCCACCCTCGGATGCTCGGCGCTGATTTCAATGAGTGAAAATCAAATTGCTACAAAACAGAGAGGAGGACTGCTTACTGTGCGATTTAATTTGCAACAAAAACCATGACAGAGGCGCCGCGTTCAGAGAGGAAATACTTCACAAGTGTATGACTTCCACATCTTCTTTGATTTATCATCCCTTATCTTATCCCTCTCATCAACTCTACCCTTCACCTGACTATTAACTAAAATACAAGCGATAAGACTTCCCTGCTACAAATATATCTTCCGCTGCAGATTAATAGTCATGCTGATGAGTTATGCGCAGTATCTATAAAGCTACACAGACTCAAGGCTGTTTTATCATCAGTGGAATTCAAACAGACAGTGCAAGGTAACATAGTTCTTTGGAGCGGCGGGGTAAGCACCAGATTAATTTGAGTGTGGTTCTACAGCATCTTTCTACCCACTTGCAGAGAGGCTACAGCAACAAATGACCAGCTGAGTGCTGACTCCTGACAGGACTTATTCCTCTCTTTGCCACAGACAAAACAATCTGGCTGTGTGGTTCCACGCCGTGGGCAGGCTGCGGGGAAGATACACTACCTTCGCTCACCAGTAACTCACAGCCTTAGGATACATAAAACAACAAAACCAAGCACTGCCAGGGAAGAAAAACAGGACCTGAACTCTTGGTGGGAGAAGGAAAATCTGATCTTATATATTCTTCTAAAGCTACAAACAATGAATCATGGGTATTTTTATTCATTTATTAAACATGCACGACTAATTATCAGGTTAATAAAGTTAGTCAAAATAGTGATGATATGGAGATTTGTCAATTATCTGACAAATATGTACCTTTCATGCATTTTTTTTGTGCATGTGCACTAAAAACCACTTATTCAAACACACCTGATGGGGATGTTATACACTGGTTCTAAATGATTAGTTGATTAATATACGTAAGGAAAATTAATCAGGAACAACTGAGATAGTTCATCAGGTGAGAATGATTTGATTTTCTTCCTACCTTGTTTTTTGGAAAATCACAAATTAGTAAGAAAATCGAAGGCCTAACTTTGTGCTATACTAACGTCTTAATTTGTGTGTTAATCGATGGTGAAAATGTCAAATAATCTTGCAGATAATCCTCAGTGCAGCTCTGCTTCACACATAGGGCAAGTGTGGTTTTTAGCACATCAGTAGTGACTCACAATTTTCCATCCTTGAAGGAGCGGACGAAGATGTTGTCCTTCTTCATAGTCACGTCTTCGTGGCAGTCCGGGGAGATGACCTTGTTGCACAGAAACAGGAGACAGTTAAGAGGTCGAATGAGGTGGCACTGTGTGAGAGAAGGGGTGGGGTGGTGGAGGGTGGTGGTGGTGGGGGGTGTCAGAGTATGAGTCAATGACTAAAGTAGTTTCAGCAAAAGGCCACGCTGATGGATTAGAAAATATGCTGTATGCGAAAGTCAAACAGGCGGGAGAGATGAACGTGTGAGGGGGTCGTGCCCACTCGTACCATGCGCCTCTGCTGTTTGGAGATCTGATTTCCACCAGGACGCCGCCTGCTCGCTACCACTCTCTGTGTATATACAGTGCGCACATGCTTGCAGGGTGGATGCTTTTACTTGACCATTATGACTCACGTTTGCTCTGTGATATCATTTCCCTTTTTGACGCATGTGCTGTGCTGCAAATAAAAGCACCACACTCGCACATACAAACCTGTTTCTTTTTTTCTTTTATTTATTCAGGCCGTTTCAGAGCGCACTGTTTGTTACAGACATCTACTACTCCAGTGCACTACTCCACCCCTCTGCCATACGGTCACAGTGTTAACAATGACAGGCTGCTGTGTAGTGTACTTCTCCGGGCTGGCACAAGGAGGCAGCATGGAGCTCAGTCAACAGCCAGCCAAGAACAACAAACCCTGGAGGTGGGGCCCTGCTGACTACACTGTTAAAGGGACAGCTTTCCCCCACCCTCTCCCATTCTCCCAGTTATACTTGTAACACTTACATAAACAAACAACGCCTGTCACCATTTCATTGTGCGCAAACAGTGGCTGAGAGTTAAGGTTGGGTGGAGAGAAATGGATTGGAAAAGAATGAAAACATCAAACCAAATGTTTGTGCTGGGTTGTTGCACACGTCAGGGAAAACAAGTCATATCTTTTCTTTCCACCAAAATAAGAGTCAAGCTCTCAAACTACAGAAGTGAGGCTGTGACAGAAAGTTTGTCTTATTTATAGAACTCTGCTACCGAACTGCAACAACATGCATTTTATTTCAAGGTGGGTAAAACGCAATACCATAATCCTGCGGAGTGCTTAGGTTATATAAGCTGGTGCTGAGATGAAATGGCACAATGCTGTGAGTGTACTAGAAGACCAGCAGCAGTGGTCTGTTTCTTCACAATGATGGAGCAGGGAGCAGTGAGGGAAGGGGAGACTATGAGCTCACCAGAGCAGGGTACCACGTGGTCTTCTTTTTGTCCCCCGTGGCGACCCCCTCCACACAGACCACTTTGCCGAACAGATCCTCATTCTGCCGTTGATCGCTCTCCTCCTCTTCGCTGGAGGATGAAGACAGCTCCTCTTCTTGACTGCGGGAGAAAAGGGGACCGTTTACTCACCGCACGGCACTTTCAGAGAGGTACAGTGAGCATGCAGATGTCATAAATACACACTTCATCACATCTATACACAGTTTGGTGCAATAAGTGAGGATTTGCTGCTTTTCTTTGTCTTATGTGATTTAAAACTTATTTTAAAAGTTCTGGTCTGTGTATCAGACAAAACAAGCAATGCAATGACATCATCAAGCAGTGGTGGGTATTTTTTTTACTATTGATCACTTAATCCAGACTATAATCAATAATGAATAATGCATGAAATTGCCTCAATTCATAGTATCTGTATACACACAAAGCTGTGCCAGTCTCTGGTTGCAATTGCAAAACAATCAGATTTAATGCTGAGAGTGTTGACATTTGACTGAGAAAACTGCTGTCAACATGTCTCCATTTTTCCACAGGAGTGGAGTATAAAAGAAAGACAAACATTCTGGTTGCTCATGGAACTGCAAAGATATTGGCATTTCATATTAAATCCAGACTATATATAAATAGGTTAGGAAAATAAAATTGTGTGCGTGGGTCTCTCTCTCAATACAGACAGGCAGAGGATTTCTGCTAACCAATCATCTTTTCATTTAACTGCTGCTCAGCTAGAAAACATCAGAAAGTCTCTGACTAACAATCCACAGCACAACAAAACCCATCCGCAGACTTTCTAGTCTTATCATTACGTGGCACAGTGAAACACGCGGTCTGCTCCACTGACGAGCTCGCTCGTTAGGATCAGCGTACTGACGAGCCGGCTCGTCCTCTGCTGTCTGACAGTCATCCTGATGCTCAAGCAGAGCCCCTGACTGCGGCCGGCAGACAGGCAGCCAGTGATCATGCAAGAGGCACCAGCAGGCAAACAGATCCTCCGTTCCTTTTTTATGCCTCACTAGACCTGTTCTGAGAACAGCTCTATGTGCATATACACACACGCGCGCGCGCTCTGTCTGGCACGACTCAAGAGCAGTAAATCAGCCAGGCTGCTACTACTACTACAACAACAACAACAACGAAGCTGTGAATCAAAGTCTACTACAACTCATTTAGGAGTTTGCCCCACATATAATGACTATTGTAGCAGATAATGTTTAAATTACTGTCTTAAAAGTGAGGGTAACTGTTAAAGGAATAGTCTGACAATTTGAGTAATTTTGCTTATTCCCTTTCTTGCTGCAAGTTCAGATGTCTGATGTCTGTATGCTAAATATGAAGCTACAGCCAGCAGCTAGTTAGCTTAGCTTAGCACAAAGACTGGAAACAGGAGGAAACAGCTAGCCTGACTCACTCCAAAAGGTAAAAAAAATCCACCTACCAGCACCTCTAACATGTATTAATTGGCATGTTATATGGTATCTGTTTAGTATGTGCAAAAATTGAAAAATTAATAAAAAAAAAAGACATGTTGAGGTTTTACAGGGGTTCTTGATCAGGAGTACTGACTTCTTGGTGTCTCTGCCGGTTGCTTGGCAACCTCACGGCTAAACAAACAAGGTATAATGCGTTACCTTCTGGCAGAAGCATGCTACCTTTCCCCCCCCCCTTTTCCAGTCTTTGTGGTACAAACATGAGTATTAACCTTCTCCTCTAACTCAGCAAGAAAGCAAATTAGCATGGTCCCCAAAATGCTGAACTATTCCTTTAAACAGAAGACGAAAAAACGAGGTGTGTAGCTGTTTTAATCTTTATCTGTGCTGCATTGTCAGACCTTGTTATTCAACAGTTAAGACTATTAGTGCACAGGAAGACAACTGGTCCAAGGTGGTAATGTGCAGCGGGGACCGCTCCAAGTCAATATTGCATCAATGTTTAGAGTAATATTGACTTTTCCCTGAGTGCCATTAGCAAGGGGTGTCAGAAAATGAGATTATGTAGCAGTGTCCTCTTTATAACAGAGTGGAGCCACAATTATATCCAGCATCCCCAAAAAAAATCCTTCAGCAGTTCCTATTCCCTGATGAAAACTCTGCAGTCTAGCAGGAGTAGGCACATCAGAGCATAAAACACCCACTGGAACAAACATTTGAGTCAAAGGAGGGGGGGGGTAAAAGAGAGAAAACATTTTAGCAGGACCATGCCGCGCTCACACATTACTGTCCTGCATCCACACACACGAACACAAACAGGAGCTCGGCATCATTAAGGAACTGGAGGAGGCGAGTGGGCTGTCCTCTCCCAGGCCTCAGGGGCTGTTTATGAGGGGATGGAGATGAGAGTAAATCTTTCAGTTCAACTGCTGTCAGCACACTTAGAAGTAGGGGAGCCTGTTACTGATGGCTGTGGATCAGCAGGGAAAATCCCTCCCCACCAGCACCACAGACCTCTGATATATTAACGTTTGAGATGAGCCCCGCAGGATGCGCGTGGAGGGTGGAGGCCGATACTCACATTGGGTTCGATCGTCGGCGTCGCGGTTGCCCTTCTTGCCGATGACAGGCGTGACAAAGTGCTCGGGGTTGGTGAGAGGGAGTCTGTCGAGTGTCTGCAGAGGAGACAAACAACAGCAAAGAGCCTCAGCGCCACCTTGTCAGACACTAAAATGGAAGACAAACGATCCATCCTGTGTACCTTGAAGAAATTCTCTTCATGGAATTTCATTGGTAACAAATAGAAGGATTCACCGAGCACTTTACTGTCATATTGGTTTACATTTCCTGGAAAAATCTCACATCTAAATGCCAATATGGGGCCAATCATAAGCAGAGTTTTAATCTGAGCACCGTGAGTAGAGATGTGAGACTGTTGGAGACTAAATAAAAACTATAAAATGAGCTGTTTCCCTAGAAAGCTGCGAAAAACTGCAGGACAGCACAATACTTGCCTCGCTCTCTGCAAAGTGACGCGCTCCTTTCAGGCAGAGAGAGGAACGCCTCAGGGTCTTCTCATCGCCATCGACAAACACTGCAGAGAGATGAGAGGCAAACTATGAGGCTGCTGTATGTAGGCCAGGAGTCCACCGACACACACTTACACACTCGGTTATAAAATGTCTGCTTGCTCTATGATACGTTAAAAAACAAATTATGGTCGTCTTTTAAGGCTCAGATAGATCCTCGGAGTCACTTTCAGCTCACAGCTCTGTTAGAGCTTCAAGGACCCTCTGCGAGAGAGTGGTGAAATAAAAGAGACGTAGGGAAGTGTCGGATGCTTTAACTGATATTAAATCTCCATAGCATAGTACAGTAAGCACCCACATAAAAATCACACTAAGAATAATAATAATGCTATACATCATATTAAAGAACTTTCAACAGCTACATCTCTCCCAGATGTGTAAATCCTCATATTCCATTATTCATTGCTCAAATTGGCGACAAAAATGAGGGGAAAACACTTGAGGTAATTTCAGCAGTGACTTATGATTTTGTTTTTTTGTTGTTTTTTTTTCTTGATGTTGTTGTTTTCCCACTGATGAATGAAAAGATGAGTGTTTTCAAGACAGGGGAAACCCCCATGGGCGCTCTTAAGCGTCAAACAGCTGCTGAGATACTCTGCAGATCTCAGCAGCCTCTGCACTGTATACTTTGGATTACCCAACACTGTAACTTGTGTGCGCTTGACAGACTTGCAGTTACAAACTGCCATGAAACTAGAGCAACAGTTTTAACACTCAATTTCATTGCTCATGGAAAGAAAAATTCCCAAACTATGCTGGTTCCAGCTTTTCAAATATGAGAATTTGCTGGGGATTTTTTTCTTCTTATGTAACAGCAAACTGAATATTTGTGAAGGTTGGACTGTTCTTCAAACTAAACAATTAATTTGAGGATGTCACCTTGGGTTCTGAGCCTTCTTATAGTTAAAATATATATTTTAGGGAACAAACATTCTCTCTTTTAGAGCAATTCCTGTAATTTGGGAGCAATGGCAGATGTAGACAGGAAGCATAATGTTGCCATGGAGTCACTTACTGTGTGTAGTTGGTTATGGGCTCCAATTTGAGCTCCATTATTTTTATTTTAACCTACATTTATTTACATTTCGGCTATTTATCACCATTAAAAGTATGCTGAATTAACAAATAGCAGTTCATGTTTACAGTGTGACCATGGATGTACGGAGAACTGTCACTTGATTACTTTGATAATGAAGGAAAATTAAAAATGTGATGATTTTCGGGCAAATTCTGCAGTAATAAGGAGTTTTATTCTGGGATTCCTGAGCAAATTTATTTCCATTTATTCATGATGGACATCAGAGATAATGATATCCTAAGGACGAGTGAGTCACGTTGAATCTAAGAATATGTGCATCATGTCTGCGTGATGACTTCAACAATGACGCAAATTGTGATTCAGTCTTAAACCTTCTGGGATAGAAACCATCATTTGTTCTTTTTATTAAACAGTTTTATGAGTCTGTCTTGTCCATTATCTCTTCCCACATGAGTTGTTTTGGACTGGACAATATATTGGAATATATTTAAATAGCAACATAATGTATATACATCATATATGTGTTTGAGAGAGGAGGAAAAGCAGGCGGTTTTGTTATTGACTTACCAACAGTATATATACTAGCATCAGTCAGCTTGTTGATTGTGGCCTCTTGGTAAACTCCATCCTGATTCTTCACCTCCACTACAGCACCCACCTGTTGGACAGATTCACTGCTGTTATTTGACACGCCACTGTGTTAATTATTATTAGTTTCTAATGATGTTTTTTTTGTCAAGTAATGAGGCGACCATATTGCTGCAACTGGAGCCCTAATTGACTGAGATTAAATTGCAAAGTGAAATGCTTCACTGGTGGATGCTCTTGTGTTTTTTCTATATTAGATAAATCCAAATAAAAAAAATGTTTAGACAAAAGGATCAATGACGAATAACAATATAATTAAAAGGTAATTAATGTCAATGTGTGTGTTCCGGCGAGGTTGTGTCTGACTGTGGCACAACATCAATCTCCTCCATCTTTCCTGCCTTACCTTTAGCGGTCCTTTGATGTTTTCATCATGAACCTCAGCTGTGGACAGATCTGGTTTAAAGGTCACCTGGGGAAGCAGGGGTGGGTGGAACAGAGGAAGAGAATCAGTAACGAGAATAAACAAACAATTCCCCAAAGCCCTGACCGGAGCCACATCAATCTCCCACTTCAGAGAGGAAGCACATCCCTGCTAGACTTTGTAACGGCCACACACGGATTACAATGATGGAGTGTTCCTGCTGTACAGGTGTGTTGTAGGTTACAGGTGTGAGCTAACATGCTAGTAAAGTGTCACCAGGCGGCAGTATGTGTGTATATTAAATACTACAGCTCATTTCTGGCAGCACTAAGCGAGTGACCACGGATTGGCAACTGTGCCGCGACTGCTGGCGCCAACTGTGGCGGATTTCTGTTGACCACCCACCACCTCCCCACTCCTCCCCCGTCTCCCTCTACATCTGCAGCCTCCACTAAGTGAGCCATGGTAGATCATAATCTGATCACGCTGTGGTAATCTTGTATCTGCATGGCGACCTGGCAACACAGAGTGACAGAAGAGACCACAAGGCAGGCAGGCACACACACACACACACTTGCAGCCATTTACTGTCACAGATTTTCCAAGGAGTGTGTGTGAAAAGTGTCAAAGCAGCCAGGAGCACAGAAAGCTGTTTAGTATTACAAATGCCCCTCCCTACTTTATACATCAAAAACTTCATGTGCTTCTTTTTCGGTTTCCTGGGGGAAATTAAAGTAATTTTTGAGAGCATGAGCTAGTAAAATAGTAACATAATTATAATGGAGAACCGGCTTCACTTTTATTGACTGTGATTTAGTTTAGAATCAGCCGCCATCAGGTGCAGAAAATGAGACGTTAAGCACCCCATCTCAGAAGACAAGCCTGCAGGTAACGAATTCAGACAACGCTTGCTCTCTCGAGTCAGTTTCAAATATAACAACAAGCAGAAACAGCAATCAAAGTGAAGGCAGGATCAAGATGAATAAATACATATTGTAAGATGCTGCTGAATTGTCAGGTCATAAAATAAGAGGGGAAGGGAGGGTTCTCAAAAAGCTTCCCGAGGCTTACTTCATCAGTTGTGAGATAACATTCCTGCCTGGTAGAATAAAGGAATCCCTTTCTCACAGGAGGCTTCCGCCTCTGCAGACAGGAGGTGTAGGAGGGGGGGTGACCTAGCCCAGAGACCCAGCTAGAAAGTGTCATTAATATAACCTCTGACAACTTCCCCACAGGAGCGGTTCTGCAGAGGTCTGTGACTGTACAACCACTGACTCTAACAGCAAATATTGGAATAAGATATGTTATTTTTCTGATTTAAAAAATGCTTTAGTTCAGCAAATTTATGTGATGTGTTTATCAGTGCTCACATTTAGGTGTACAAATTTGTTACTGAGCTGCAGGATGATTCACTACTAAATGCAAGACCGCGGTGTTTCTGTTTACTTGATACAGCCAACCAAAAGGAACTTTTGATCGGATTTATCTTTATATAAATGGACTGTGGAGGTTTATTCTGTGTCTTTTGCCACGAAAGAGCCAAAAGGACTTGATCCCTTATTAACAACAAGCAGCGGTTGTATTTGTGACAGCTCTGACAAAATAAACTCCACTTATTTCCTTCCTCCAGACCCAATTTCCCTGTCGCCTCTCTGCTCTTCACATAGTATAAACTCTCCTGCTCTGATTCATGCTGCCCCGCCAGAAAATTCAAAACAAAATAGGAGTATTTGATTTGTACTGATCTGACTGGATTTCTAAAATTCACATCATGCAAATGGAGGAGACTAGCTTAAAAGGATTAGTAATGACACTAAATCATCTGAGAACAAACATGTGGGAAGTATTTCAGATTCAACACCACAGATGTTAAACTGTGGATACAAGCGTGCAGCTGTTTGCTGCCTTTTTTGAATGTCACCTGGTGAGGCAGCAGAGGCACCACCAATGAAAAGGAATTCTTAGTCTTATTTAAATAAATTCTTCCATACCTATTAGAAAAAACCACTAAAATTCCATGAACACCTTTGAGCTTGGTCACACAGCACTCCATTTTTTTACACATTGCTTCCTGACTGATCATATGTCCCACACCTTCACAGTAAGATACCGTATGGTGCTAATTGACTTTTACAGGTCCTCTAGTACAGATCATCATCATAAATAATAATGCCACAGATCTTTTCACCAAGTCTTAAATCGTTCAAAGATGCCAGCCATATGCCGCAAATCATTTACTTTGTTAAACAAGCAGACAGAGATTAATGAAGCAAAGAACTAAGAGAATTCATTACAGTGAAATATTCAGATCCACAACAACCACTGAATAATTGCCATGTTTCAACGTTTGTGTAACAGAGCTTCACATCCACATTTATATAGAAGCCAAAACAAAATTTCTACACTCAGGCAATTAGTATGGTAATTAATTTAAGGAGCTGAGACTGTCCTATTAGCTTTTTTAGCCCATAATATTGAAACTAAGAACATCATGGTCTGTTTCCATCATGTTGTTTGTCCGTGAGACAAAAACGAAGACACCATCATTTGATGATTTCAGCTGGGTGTGTGTTAGAATGGCAGAACATCACTACTCTTTGTTTCACAGGGGAACTATAGTGCACTGACACAGTGAAAGCCATCCAATCTTTGTTCCTCCCACACACTCTAGCAGGAACGAGACAAGCGATCTGTCTCTCATTGTATTATCCAGGATGCTCCAGCCCCACCAAAATGAGATTGCATTACGTGTGTCATGCGATGCATTCATCAGCATATTAAAACCAACGGGAAAGGTGGAAGCGTGGGCGAGGCGGGACTTGAGGATGTGATGGGTACCTGGTGGCTAGGCCAGACCCTGAATCTGTCACAGCTGGGCCCCCACCACCACCTCTCCTGATTGGGTATTTCGCTGTAAGGAGCAGTACTAACAACCTAAACCTAAACAACAAAGTCAGGAGCAGCCCAGCTGGATTTCTTGGCAACATCATTAGGGACAAGAGAGTAATTTGAAGGTACAGTCTCGAACAAGTCCAATATCAACACCTTTATTCATCCTAACAATCCCTGGTCTCACAGGAATGCTTTGGACAATGACTTTAAATGTGGCCATCTCCCCATCTCAACCATTCTTGGATGTGTAATAAAGCTGAGCTGTGTGATCAAACAAAGACAGAAGCCCCCAGCCCTGCACTCCACTTCACACATAACACAGACACAATAAATTTTTAATTTGATCATGAGCACTTTGAATGTGACTTACCTTGGCCTTGACTAGCCTCTTGGCAGTCTTAATCTTGGCCTCACAGAAAGCCCTGGGTATTTGGCACTTCACATCCGTCCCTACGGTCAAGTAGGGGCTCCTCCAGAGTCTGGAGGAAACAAAAAAACAAAAACAAAAAAACACAAGAGTAAGTGAGTTCAAAGCATTTTTTTTAATACATATATGGCTTACCGACAGGTGTATTCTCACAGCTACGGGCAGGAGGACACACACGCACAAGCTTCACATAGTCTAGCTAGCCAGCACAAAACTCCACCCGCTCTGTGATTCATTGTGAAAACATACCATCTGCTCAGTACAAAACAAGCCTCTGAGTAGCAAACAAAAAGGCTACTTCACTCACTGCTTTGATGACTACAAAGAAGAAGCTATCCAAAACACACATGGTGCACCATCTTGTGTCATCATTGGATGCTTATCAAACCTTCCTCTTCCCCCAACTCCTCTCGACCCCTCCTAACAGATTTAAGTGAGGGTAGGTACACCGAGAAACAGACTTTGTGTGTGGATGAGGCAGACTGTGTTTGTGGTTCATGTAGTGCAGAGATGAATTTATCAGGGTTTTTCACAAAGGCTCAAGAAAAAAGGTACACCAACCTAAGTGTGGTATATTTAGACATCTTTTCAGGGTCAAGGCCCAAAGTATTACACTTCGCTGACAGGACATCAAGACCAGTCGGCCATGTCATGTGTGCACTTGGCCATTATGTCTGACTGCAGGTTTTAACTAAGTGTTACTTGGGGAAAGATCGCCCTTCTCTAACGTGCTAAACTGTAAATGCACCTTCTTTAGCAATGCACTGAACATTAATTGTCTTACTTGAACAAATTAAGCTTTCGTACAAGTTTGTTACTCGTCCCTCTTCTTAAAAAAAAAAGACATAAATCTTCGGGGGCCTTGGTTCACGTTCAACAGCTGTTCATTGTTCCCACAACGAGGCAAAGAGTGTACAGGCTTGCCATTCAACTAAAAACTACACCAGCGTTTAGTTAATCAACCAGTGAGGAGTGGAACTAATCACTGACACCAGCTGCCGAGGGTCTCCGTGGCACATACTTGTGCCGTGAGCAAACCATCAGCGACTGAAAGCCCACATCTGTGAATATGAAACCTTGACACGTTATAAGTGTTAGCAGGTTAACATTTTTGTTTGCCCAGTTGGGCCCAGTTCCTGTAGCTGGTTTTTCCCAACTTAGAAATCCCTGTCCAAGTCAAACTTTATTTATTGTAACCCAGGGGTGCACCAGCTGTCAAAAAGACCCACTGTCTAGTAACACTTGCGTGTTGCACGTGAGCAAACCTTGAGTGGCATGGAAAACAAAAAACATTAAATTGAGTTTTACAGGAGAGTTCCAAGGATGATGGAGTGCATCAGTAGAAGTGAACAATCTAGCTTAGGGGAGGGAAAGAAAGAAAACAGCTCTATTTCTGCAGCATGTTGCAGCAACACATCTTGAAATACTGTATTTGAATGAAGACAGAGGCTGTTCACACTAACACCTCTCTCTCTCTCTCCATAAATGTAACATTACGATTATTAAATTCAGCACATGCATGAGCAAAACTGTTGCCCTACCGATAAATGAGAGGACGGTTGGAACAGGAAGATGATTAAAAAGATGCGTCCAATTATCCAAATGAACATAAGGGTTTCATATCCTCATATTAATCTAATCTGACAGACAAACAAAGCACAGCTGTATTCTGGGCCACACACTCAAACCACAAAAACCAGGGAAGATAATCTGCAATACTAAGTTAGAGACATCAGCAGAGGTGAAGATTATCGGATACCTCTCAGCAGACTCCTACTACTACATTAACTGTTCAAGAAACTATGATGCAGGACAACCAAAGTTTGGTTGGTATGCAACAAGGATCTTCTGATTGATCAAAAGAAGTAGATACAGTACTGTGTACTAAAATAAGAATGGTTGTTAACCAAGCCTGTCCAGCTCTGTGAAAAGAACTGTTAGGATGCTCTGTTTATTTTTAAAGTTAGTGTTTCACATTGTTGCTTTATCTTGTACTGTGAAAAGTCTTACTGATGGGGAGAGTTCTGTGCACCACGGTTAAAAATAGTTAGGATCGGGCCAGTAGAGTAAAATCAACACTCACCAGTGGAAACCTGACCAAACTTGCTGCAAAATGCAGAAATGCAAAAAGAATACAGAAACATGTTTGTTAACAGGGTCGACAAATTGCACTCTTCAGTGTCGGCTGTGAACTTGTCAGCGTTGAACCAAGACGCCCGGGACGCTCCCCATCTCCAGTGTCCCTGGGATTCTGACAGATGGGATTCAGGGCAGAGTCCAGTGCACTCCAGCCTCCCTACCTCTCAGATAAACACCCTGCTGTCTTTAGTGCAGTCTGGCTCGCACCGGCTGCCCTCGCCAGCACCAGGTTTACATGGACGCAGCAGCCATTTCCACTGGCTAACCAGCTCTCCTGTCAGTCATGGCTGCACAAAGACACTGGACTGCCACCGCCTCCAGCTCCCCTCTTTCATACTAATACTCATCTTTTCCTTTTGCTCCCTTTGCCCCAAAGCCTGTCTAATTTCCTTTTCTACTTAAAAAAAAAAAAAAAAGAAGAGCTGCGCCAGGAGTCAGGAGAGGGCAGCAGCGGTTATCTTCACAGCTGTGGCTGCCAAACCTCTCTCCAACTTAACAAGGCAGGGGTGATAACACACTACTGAGGCTGGATTTACATTTGTCATGCTCACATGCCAACACAATTAGGAGGTCAGTTTGTTCCACTGATATTGCCTCGCCTTTCTGCATTCAGCTAAAACTATGAAAGAAAATTCCATTCCTTGGATTGGATTGCCATTTAGCCTACATAGCTGTCTGGAGAGGAAAAAAAAGCACACTGTCTACTTTTTTATTTTCAATGCTCCTGCCAGCACTGGAACAATATTTCCTGCTCGCAAAATCACCAATCAAGATGACTGGGCTCAGAGAGGCGGATTCCGGGCGCCTGGGCGCAACATCCCCTCGCCAAACTCGAAATAACCGAGACCCGCTTCAACCCAGACTAGCTGTGAAAAGAGGTATTTATCAGAGGCCCCGAGCGCCGCCACTTCAGCTACGGCACGACAAGTCGACGGTAAATGGTAACAGCAGGATCGACCAGCTTTCTGGCTATTCACCTAGTGTCAGTGATGCGGAAAATACTCTCCAGGCACACGTGTTTGATTAAACACATACAAATGTGACTTGGGCGGGGTGACAAAAACGCCACCTGCAAGGAAGGGGAGGAAACAAACCTGAACTGTTAGAAAATCTAGCTTGACTTGGCTGAAACACATCTGAGGGGGGGCATAGTACCCAAAGCCAATCACATTAGATAACAGTAAAATTTATTCACGCTATAAAGCTTTTTCCCCCACAACAAAGGAACCAGCTAAATAAATGCCAGAGCTGACGGCACACCGGTTTGTTGGCCATAAAGTACCTCTGTCTTGGCTGCAAATCACATGACAATTTCCAACAGTACTAGCACCTCACTGATTACTAGCGATCCGTTTGCTCAGTATTTAAGCCTTCTAGTCAGAGGAACAAACAGGCAACGCCACATTCAGTTGGGGGCGAAATCATTCCAGCTTACCAAACAAAAATATACTGGAGTGACACTGGCAGCAGCAGAATGAGATCCGCTTCGTTCAATAACAAAGACTCTCAGGTCATGAAAATTTAACAGCCAGCCTCCACAGAGCTTAGTTGAAAATAAGCCGCTGCTTATAGTGCAGTTCTTGGACAGCCTGAGTGACTATAGCATTTTATTCCACAGCTCAGTTTAAAAACATTTCCTGGCAGCTATCAAAAGGTTAGCCGCAGGAAAAAAGGAAAATACTGATGGTACAGTTGTGGCATGCTATGTAAACTGTGGATTGTAATTCAGTCTTATTTTACATCAGTCATCAGGGAGGGAGGGCCTCGAGGAACCTTCCGGTCATTTGTCTACAGACCAGGCCGCTTCTGGCCCTGGTTGTCCCATCGATAACGTAGATTACACACACTTGCTCTAGTCTCAAATATTTCTTCTGCCTCACTCACCAGTGTGACTGTCACATTCAATAATGTGTTTTCAGCGATCGACTTACAGATTCAAGTCACAAGTTCACTCCTCGGGCTGAACTTCGCTTACAAATTTGCACGGTCATCCAATCGCAAAGATGTCATGATGAATCTTGTGTTTGTGGAGGAGTCGTTTATTTCAAGACTGTTTACAGCTTGTGATTTGTTATTTCCAGATTAGGTTAACTGTGACATTAAATCAGATGTATGGTAGGTGAAGGTAGGGAATTACATGGTTTCATCAAACCATGTGCTAATAAAATTATGACGGTGGAGTTGTCCTACTCTGACAGGAGCAACAAAATGAAAATAAGGGTTAGGAGATGTCAAATATGTTTTGTACACCTGAGAAGAGGCTCAATTAGGGTACCATAAGTGAAACACCTGTGTGGGTGATTTAAGATTTTATGATACATCATTTTTAATAAACTACATAGTAAACTAGTTCCACCAGCTAAAACATGTACTAAATGCTGCTTATTCTAATGCATCAGTAATAAATAAATCAATAATATACAAGATACAACACTGACAGGGTTGCTTCTACACAATGAATATCTTCTGATAGCACTTAAAAGTAAAAAGTCCTGCATTCAAAATATGTAACTGCATTTTCCTGTAGTAATTGACTACTTCTTCCACCTCTGCTAATAAGTAATAATTAGCATAACTCAGAGCTGATGCAGAGATGATGTAAAAGCAGATTAACAACAACACACAAATTGAAGGATGACATTTCGATGACCACTGATTTAGATTGAGTGATTATATAATATTATTATATGATAATAATATTACTGAAATATTACAAATAATAGTTTTTGACCTAATATATTGTGCTATAAATGAATAGGCTTGTAGGTCAACAAAGGAACATGCAAGAGGCATGCAGGAAAGAATTAAGCTCCCTCCCAGCCCAGCTCACACGCATAATAATCCTGCTGTGAATCACCCTTTGTCCAAACCAGAGTCACCACACCCGGCGACTGGTGCTTCAGCAGGAGTTGCTCGGCAATGCCATGGCAGCTTGCAAAAAAAGCAATCTTAATAGCTTTTGTTTACGCACTTATTGGACTAAAATTTGAAGCTAGTTCAACAAATCTGTTGCTCCTTGCACGTGTTTAGAGCTTTCAAGACTGTAATTTTGAATTCTTGATGATGGTGACAATTCTTTAGACAAGTTCTTATTGATCACAGATGCCTTGGTTTTTAAACTACATCCTACCACGCATCAAACACATGGCCCCAACCATGCAGATAACTATGATGCAAATACACCTTTTGAATGTGGCCTCTGTGGGCTTTTTAAAAAAAAACATTTAAACATCATTGTTTTATCTTTATCATTTCCAACACCCAACAACAAACACCTACAATTAAAACAGCACGATATTAGACCTTCGCTTAACAGCATGTATTTCACAGTTCTACGGGAAGTAAACCTTGGAGCAACTTTGGAGAGGCAGTCGCTTAAATGAGCACTACGGCAATTTAGTATTGCACTTCCTTCAAAGTCAATAGGAGATAACACATATTGTAAATACAATGGTCGCAAATCAAGCAGAGGCCGAGAGTTTGATTTAGCCTTAGTATGGGTCAAACGAACTCCTAATATTTCCCATAATGCAACTCTTCATCAGACCTCCAGTGCCTTAATCTGTGATCTTTGCAGTGCAGTTTTCTAACTCATGCTTATGTTTTAAATTTCAAGTCTCAAGCCCAAGCAGAAGATGTTATATAGGCTGAGTAGCACACCTCATAATAAGTAAACTAAACTTCATGTAAAATCTGTGAAGGCCCCTTTAATTTAACTACAAATCTACAGAATGACATATATATGGTAAATGAAATTTGGTGGTTGTGTGTTGCGTTTGGGGTATTTATTAGAAGTCTACGTGTCTGCTTTAGCATCATACATGGATGGTGGATGTTGGGATGGATGGATGGATGGATGGTTGGGATGGTTGGATGTTGGTGTTGGGATGGTTGGATGGATGGTTGGATGGTTGGATGGATGGATGTTGGGATGTTGGGATGGATGGATGGATGGATGGATGGATGGATGTTGGGATGTTGGGATGATGGGATGGGATGGATGGATGGATGGATGGATGGATGGATGGATGGATGATGATGTTGGGATGGATGAGGT
>BRZM01000830.1:240892-270561 GCA_033238685.1 Lates japonicus
TCATGAGTCACGAGCGATGCTTAAGCGACCAACACAAACAGCGGTCAGTGGAGACACAGTCATAGCCAGTTAGCCACGGTTACCAGGTCCACGACGATAACAGCAGCGTTATCGGGCTGTCGCAGGCTCAGCCGGAGCGTTCGCCGATAAAGAGTTGCGTGGTTTTGTAATGCCAGCGCCAGGCGTAGTCGTCAGAAGCTGAAGCGAAGTATTCGCCAAACACTTTCGCAGAACTTTACCAGCCACCGCACGGGAGTCGTTGCAAGTTACACGAGTACGCACGAGGCGGAATACAGGACAAACACACACCGGAGATCAGCAGCGCATCGCGTTTTTGTGAACATACCCTCAGCCAGGACGAGCATATCAAGACAAAGATTTCCGCCATCACATCACCGGCAGCCCGCTTCAAACACAGCACCACTTCGTTTTGACTTTGAGTCGGCTCAGCGAATTACCACTGTTCGCCACTGCCAGCGGAGCATGAGTGCTCGTTCGTTCGACAATATCACCGAAAGGTTGACGAACCGCCGCTTGCGCCGAAAGCGATAATCAGCACCACAGACGTAACAATGACCGAGCTCATCAGCGCCGAAATCAACTTCGACACGTTCAAACAGTGCACGACAATTAATCAGAGAATTGACAGTATGCTAATCACGAGTAGCGGCCGAGTCAGCAGTGACCGCCGACGCCCGGCCGCGTTTAAGATCCGCATAGGATTATCACGCCCGCCGACGGTGTTCATTCGTACCGTTGTTCATCACGCAGTTACCCAGCAGCTGCGGAGAAATTCACGTCCCGCCGATCGCGGCGTTACAACCCCAGTTTACCCAATTCGACGATAAACAGCATTTTAACACAGCTTGCCGACATACCGCCTCGTTGCTTCATCAATAAATCTTGTACAGCCAGATCACTGCGTGAAATCACTTTAACCAATCCAACACCAACGATCCCAGCTCAGGTTTCATCACAAAAACACACCTCATGATTTACAGTGAGCGAGCCAAAGCGTGCGGTTGCGCCAAGCCGTCGTCGACCAGAAATGATCACGAGGCTGCAGTCAGATTCATCAGGCAAACCTGAGCCTTCGGGAAACTCACAACGGGCGCGATCCGAAGCCACCGCAGCAGTTCAGCCGTTAAACACACCTCATTCGCCCATTCACCACCAGCAGCCTCTACGCTGTTACAGTCCACAGGCACGCAGCAGTTACCGTTGCCATTCCGCCACCGCATCCTGTTTCAGGCAGCTGGCATTACAGCCGCGAGGCAGCATTCACGAATGGCACATGTTGCCTGTGTCGATGTAGACAAGAGCAGAAGCGACCTTTCGCATCACAGAGTATTGTCAAGTTGCATCAGCACCGATGCAGAGGGGGCTCTCTCAACCCCGCAACCCGTGCCGCGTGCACAGCACAGGCCGCGAGTGGCCGAAATCTCCACGCACTGGATCGTCGCAGGCAACCTTTAGCCGACTGGCTCTCTTGTTCTCTGTGACAATGCAGAAAGGTTAGCTTTTTATACTGTCTTCTGTCTTTGACTTTGACAACATGTGCTATCTATGGAATGTCTGTCACTGGTTCAGAGCTGCTTAATGTGATCTTTATACGTAGCTGCTCTAGATAGTGCAAAATAATTAGGATCTGAGTGGCAGGTGTGTAGTAACCGATAACGACCTTTATAATAAAAGTTTGTAACAGCGAACTTTGTAATGTGGTGGAGGGTTATCATCAGATGGAGCAGATAAGTTGTGACAACAGCAGATTGTACTCAGTAAAGGCTGGATCAGGCTAGACAGCACATTTGTAATACATTTATTACAGTGGTTTTTCCCCAGGAAACAGATTAGCTGTAGTTTGGCCTGACAGATCCTGACACATCTCATCTTGTGATCAGTTTTGCTTAATGATGACGGCTCAAACAACAGCCACACACTTTAAATATGTTCACTGCTGTTTTTCTTAAATCTTTTAATTAGTAGAGGTGTGTTTTTTTTATGATGAAACTACAAAACACTGCAGGATATTGTCATTTAGTTAATTAATTAGTTAGTTAAAGCCACAATTTTCCACACAGTGTCAGAAACAATACAAGACAATTGAAGTACAAACAGTAGGGATACAGTGTCAACAAACAGCTTGATTTAAAGAAAATATATGAAACATAAATCCCAGATTAAGATTAAACTGGGTTCTTAAGCACGCCACAGAAATCGGCAGGACATCTGCCATGTTTTGTTAGATTTTCTCACCACAGCTGCTGCTCTTCATGAATGAGACAGTAATTTTTGAATGACACAATCCAGTAGGCGTGGTGTCTAATCACGTGAGACCATCTTAAACCCTTCGCCAGACGTCAGCAGTCCTGCTGTCTGACTCGGCCATACTCGTGGTGGTTAGCGCCTACTGTAGTTCCTCTAATTGAGAGGTTAATGCGTGCACATAACAGACTTGTCTGTCTCAGAGTTATTTCCCCTCAGCATATTGGACTCGGTGCACTCATTTGTTGTGAGGGAGTCTCTGCATTCTTAATGGATCACTGATTGTAGCTTCGGCAAACAGAGCGAGTTTCTGCGTCAATAACCTCTGGTGATAATCAATGAAGTCTTGCGGAGCAGTGAAGGCACTCGGCACTTAAACAGCAGCATTATACAGTGGCAGGCAGACTAATTGGATTCCTTGGAGAAGCCAGGCACTCCAAAGTCCAAAACCTGAAAATTGTGGGTGCTTGTGTTTGGGCTTGATAGCTGCTGTTGTTGATGTGAATATCAAATCTTGTCTTGATTGTGCCCTTGTTCCCTCATCCTGGCAGGGGATTGTAATTCACAAAAAACACGGTCTGTTTGTAATGAAACCTTTGAATCCTCCAGTGTGTTTTTGTCTATAATATTCCACTTCCTCATTCATGTTTGCATTCATTGTAGCTTTACCAGCGACCCCCCCCGCCTTCCCCGTGTCTTGTGAGTGGCTCACTGAGGTTGCAGGGTGAGCGAGTGTCGGGACCCTGCCGAGGGAAAGGTTGTGTTTGGCGGATAAACTGCTCAACTGGCCCCAGCTTTGGCCATCTGCCTGACCCACTGAGCCTCTCTTTGTGCTCCACAGCCCCATACAAACAGCTTTCATTACCAGGCCACACCACTTGTCTTTTAAATCAGCAGAGCACTCCAGCAGGCTGCACCGCCAGCTCAGGACAGCAGACACCTGATGGCAACCTTGGCTGCTTTGTGTCGATCGTGGACCTGAAACAAAGCCATCTTTGGCTTAGTATGGCTGTGTGCTCCACTGATAAATGACTACAGCAATGATCTGACGTTAGTTCAGCAAGAAAAGAGTCTGTGTGTGTCCGTAAAATACCCTTGACTCATCACAGTGTTGATACAGGGTCATACAGTATTAAAACTGTTGGAGTTTGTCAGTACTCCTGTCATTACAGCTCTAAGGTCCTCCAGCGCTCGTCCCTCTCTCATTAGAGGAGGTGAAGGTACACTAAGCCCTGCAGTGTCACCTCTAGTTGCTTAACCATGTCACATTTGCTCTAAACTCACTGAGCCACAGTCGCTCTCTCGCGGGCAGACCAGATAAAAATGTCAAAATCTGAATCCGATTTTGACAGGACTGGCGTGTGTCTTTGCCTGAACTCTTCAATCTCTCCGACTGGCTGCCTGGCTTGTTTCAACGACAACTGTTTTGTCTGCTGATGAAGACTCACTAGTGGAGCAGGGCAAAAGAGTGTAGAAATGGCTCCCTCTGCTGTATACAAGTTGTAATGCATAATTTACACAGGGCTCTGGAGAACCTGTTAACTGTCTCTGTAGGTCAAGAGCAGGGAAAGTAAGTTTCTTTGCTTTAAAAGCTCCAATATTCTTTATTCATTGATTTCTTTGTGTGATGTTCAGGTGATCATCGAGGTGACTGAGATGCTGCACAACGCCAGCTTGCTCATAGACGACATCGAGGACAGCTCCAAGCTGCGGCGAGGCTTCCCCGTGGCCCACAGCATCTACGGCATTCCCTCCGTTATCAACTCGGCCAACTACGTCTACTTCCTGGGTCTGGAGAAGGTGCTGACCCTGGAGCACCCAGAGGCTGTCCAAGTGTTCACCCGGCAGCTGCTGGAGCTGCACCGCGGCCAGGGCCTGGACATCCACTGGAGGGACACCTACACGTGTCCCACCGAGCAGGAGTACCGCAACATGGTGCTGCAGAAAACTGGAGGGCTCTTTGGCTTGGCCGTGGGCCTGATGCAGCTCTTCTCAAACTGGAAACAGGACCTGAAACCACTTCTGGACACACTGGGCCTCTTCTTTCAGATCCGCGATGACTACGCCAACCTGAGCTCCCGCGAGTACAGCGAGAACAAAAGCTTCTGCGAGGACCTGACGGAGGGGAAGTTCTCCTTCCCCACCATTCATGCCATATGGTCGCGTCCGGAGAGCACCCAGGTGCAGAACATCCTCCGGCAGCGCACGGAGAACATGGACATCAAACGATACTGTGTGGACTACCTGGAGAAGGTAGGCTCGTTCGCCTACACCCGTCAGACTCTGCGGGACCTGGAGGTAGAAGCCTACCGTCTGATCGGGGAGTTTGGGGGAAACCCTGAGCTGGAGAGCCTGGTCAAACACCTCAGCAAAATGCATCATGAAGCTGAGGCCACGGCAGAGCCCAGTACTGAGCCACACTCCAGCCAAAACCACTGACCTCATCCACCGTTCACTGCTGCATTACCCTCATACTAACTTCCCTGCACACTCCACTAACACAGACGCTTTGCTAATTACAGTGATTCACATTCCTGAAAAGCACAACACACACACCGCTACGTTACATTCACAATGAGTGAGTCACAATCAGTTGTTAAACTTGAACACTTCAGCAGTGTTGATGCAGCAGAGCAGCCCCAAATGTTGCCTTTATGTGTAGTGTGCTACGCGGCATCCTTAAAGTGTTGCTTAACAAAGTACACATCACCACTTTTTGTATCTGTGCAGTCAGTGGAGGAGATGAATTAAAATAGAAAAGAACTTCCTACGGTTTTAGGTTTGCTTTTCTGAAAATGCAGAATAATAAGACGGCAAGCTTAAAAGCCTTCCTTTTGATGTGATACGGTGCATATAAATGTATTTTTTAAAGTGTTTTGCTAGCAAATTCAAAACTGTTTATTTAGGGCCGAGCGAATGCTGGATGTTACTTCCGAAGCCCCTGTTTAAAATAAGATGCGGAGTGTATGACGGGTGATTCGGGGGATCCTCAATCATTAAGCCGCTATAGTGCCAATCCCTCAGAAAAGACCTCCGCAACTCACTCGTCTACTCATTGTGTAACATGCTGGCATTATATGCAAAGTAGCACTCGTGCTGTTTATGCTCGGCTGTACATGAGTGCTGTGTTGATGCTTTGGTGTATTGCAGACTGTGTGTTTCCGTCTGGTTCAGCTCTTCACATCTCTAATGTTTTTATTTGGCTTGATTCAGTTATGATATTTGAAGGTTGACACTGTGCTGCGGTTATGAACTTATTTGCATTTATTGAATAAAAACCCCTTTAAGGATAACCTGCGGGCTTGTCTGTACCTCTAAAACTAAATCCCACATCTGTGTGTGGCATCGGGGCTGGTTTGGTTGTCATAAGCTGCATTCAAGATCAACTGCGGCTGACTTGATGGTCGACGTGAACTGCTGCTGACTCCTGGGAAATGACTGCAGTCAAGTCGGACACAAAGGCATTTGCCTTTTACAAGCTGTTCTCGCAATTTATCAAATTTATCGATCTAATTGTGGAAAACCTGCACAGCTGTTCTGTGCTTTTACTGGTTTTAAACCAGTATACACACTGTTTACTTAACCAAAGATATGTTGATCTAAACATTTCAGGCCAGAAAAGTATGAAGAAAGATGAAAGTATGAAACATCCAGGGTGATGTGTTCAGGTGTAGAATAAAAATCTACTACATGTTATGTGAAGTGCTGTCGTCACAGAGATGGCTCCAAGTTGGTGCAGCTGGAGAAAAGCAACTGCAGAAAACTGCAGGTGCCTTACTCCTGTAAGGCTTTAAAGTCATGTGACATGGTGACGTGACAAAATTTCTAACCGGCATAAAGTCGAACACACCTATTGTTTTTGTTTAAGGTGAAGGGGGAAGAGAGGGACTCTCCAGAGATGAGCAGCACCATCTACTGAGCACATAGGTGTAACTGAAGCTGAAGATGTTACAAACATCAAGTTGTCTGTACGTGCGTCTCTCTGCATTTTATTGTAGTTACAAGCTTCCTCCTACACTGGAGCATCCTCCCAAATATTTACCCTACACCTCACACTCATTACAAAACACTGAGCCATCTTTATCCAGAGAATATTTAATCGTAAGCCTTCACCTGTTGCACCAGATTAATGGCAGCTGACGCAAGTTATCACAGAACTGCCTGCCGTGTGTTTTGTTTTGAGCAGCCTTGACTGAATTACTCACACAGGGTGGTTGCTATGGATGTGGCTGGTGTTTTTTGTAGCCTGTTTAATCTGAAATACAGGGCGCACCAGTCGTCTAAAATCCTGTATCATCTGCTGCCTCTGTTAATACCATTGTGAGTTTTTCCTCAGCTGCGGAAAAGAAGCCCCGGCCCCGTGGACAGAGGCTATCTGTCCCAGACAGCTCTGTTGACTCACTGAAGCTCTTGCTCTTGACAGCTGCAATTCAATTAATTGTGCGTCTTTTGGATTGAATTGTGGCTCCTCTGAAAATACATCTATTCATCAAAATGTCAAATTCTTGAAAATCTGGGGGACCGGTTCCTTTACTGATTTTTTTTTTTCATCTAAGCAGCCACAAGTGTGGGAAAATAGGATGCAAATGCATTTCTGATTTGATAAACAGCGGAGACGTATGAAGTGGCTTTGGCAGAGCTGACTTAAGTCCATCACAATAATCAAAGCCTCTCACGGTTCTCATTTCTTCTTCTCCCACTCTCTAGGTCGACTAGATTGATTTTCTCCACCCACAGTGTCTGAGTTCTGTTTGAGAGCAAAACAGAATAGCTTTTGTGTGAAGAGCGACATGGCTCACTCACTGTCTCCCTCATCCTCTGCAAGCTTTGGATTATTTATCACTGGGCTGCGCTTTACACATTTGTGTTGCTTGGTAGCACTCCAGTGGATATTTCATAAATATTCTTGTGGCAGTAACAAAATTGTGAAAACCTCATTGCTGCGATTAGAAAAAGACGCTCCTGTGTTTGGACACCTTCACTCATTTCAGTCTTTTTCATGATTCTGCTTCTGCTATTTCTTTTATGAACTCCTTTTTAAAAATGTCCTTAAAGTTTTTAGAGGCTGATGGGGTTTTTTCTGGTGCACAGGTACTTGACAGATGTACAGTTTGCACCTCAGAGCTGCTAGAACAAATGCAGTCCTTCACTAGGGGCTGCTGAGCTGCTCCACTGGAGCAACTGGCAGGACATTTTATTCCCTCTACAAGAGCCTCGCAGAAGTAAACCAAATCACAGTGACGAGAACCGTCTCACCCAACCCATGTCCATGAGAAACATCCAGTTCACAGATTTGATGGATAAGATCAATTAAGAGAAATAATAAAGAGACTTAATTTTAAAGGAGTGAAGGTTCTTAAAACAGGCTGAGGACTTAGTGATAGACCAACCACTGACGTCCAAACCACCACTAGAAATTTATATATTTACTTTGATGGCAGGCTTTTCATTGACAGATAATATCTGTCATCAACAAACACTATCACAGGAAAACCACACTATGGCCTCGGGCTGGTCCTAATTGGGAGATGTACACACCCACTTGTTCCCACCTACAACGAATGAAAACTGGTTCCTCTGTGGAGTTTAAACCTGACTGGTTTATAATTTGATTAAGGACACTGAAAATTTAGTTCAGTTTTATCGATCACGGAGGGGTGGAGGAGCAGCTTGTGGATATTTGAGGTTTGAGAACTGAGCTGGCACTATGTGTGGGAAACAGGTTTCCAGGAGCTTAATCCATGTCCATCTCCGCTGCATCAATTTTTCTGTCTTGCATGCCCTGTGTGTACTAATAAATTGCTGGAGTGCCCCTTTTCATGCTGAATCAGGCAGTCGACCCACTACATCACCTACATGGTGTAAGCAATTATGTCGCCACCAAATGAGACCGAGATACCCAAGGAATCTCACTACTCGGGACCAAGGAGCTAATTCCTAAGGATCCCTCTGAAGATGGCGGGGAAATTGAACGGTTGTGTAGCTGGCCTTGGTAAAGGACTGGAGCACTTCATCTCCTGCAAAACACCCACTACAGCAAACCGCCAGGGGCCAAGGGCTCGGCAAACTCATGATCACTCAGGCTTTGCGCCACTGGCTAAAGACGGGGTGTAATTTGATGCACTGTCTGAATGTCAACCCAACCATCATCCAACTGATCCAGAGGTCAAGACGCTTTCAATAGCCAGGTTCCTGCAAATGTTTAAAAGTGACAGCGATGAACCTCTTAGTAGCCTGAGAGGAATGGCATGGAAATGAGAGGAGAGCTATATAAAAGGATTTCAACCTGGGAATGAAATGCGTCCCATGGCAGCAAGTAGGCCTTGCTAGCATCATCCACGAACCGCAAACCGCACACCGCCTGGCCAAGTGTCATGAATAGTCTCCCCACTAAAGATGACCTGCAGAGAAAGAAGGAGGAGGCTTTATTTGAGGCAGAAGGTGTAGCTGCCTCCCATGAGGAAAAGTTCCCAAGGATCTGGGAGTTGTTTTGAGGCCGAGTAAGTAGACGCAACACCAAGTAATCAAAGCCCCTAGGGAGATTCAGACAGTTTGATCTGAACTACGATTCCTAATGATACCACAGGTAAGTTTTAATTTATCTAGAACTGTACTGGGGTTGCAGTGAGCCAAAAGGACATTATGCACATATATTTAGGAACCAAGATGATTCATGATTTTAGAAAAGAAATATTTCAAATAAGATAACAAATTGTAAGTGTCACCCATATTCTAAACGAGACCAGCCACCAAGACAAATCTCATTAAAAATTAACGATTGAAATAAAGACATTGATAAATAACTCAAAACAATGAAACGATGACATGTCAACAAGCTTAAACAGAAATAGATTAAACATTTGAAAATATATATATTAAAAGAAAGGAAATAAACAGTTGAAGAAATAAAACTATAACATTTAAAATATAATTTGATAAAATTAATGGATAGAAGAATAATAATTGTTACTAAGAATGAAACAAAATGAAGAAGCGAAATTAGTTTTACAGGCGATATAATTATTTTAAGTATGGCAAATGCGATGAATGGGTTGAAGATTCTGGTCGGAAATTTACCTAAGTAGCATAGTATTTAAATTGGGACAATTCCAATTGGTATGAAAATAAAATACTGTTTTACTTAAACTAATAATAGTATTTCCCACCATTCGGCTACAGGAAAGTGTTAAAACAAAATCCAATGAGAAGGAATTCATAAGAAATATATTGAAACTTAAGAAGTTATATATATAACTAAACCCATCTGATTGGGCCAAGTACACATCACTAAATAACTCTAAACTGACTTCATATACTGGCATGAATTGGCAGAGACACCCACTTAAATAATGACCCAAAATTTGTAACGCTAAATTGTGTGTTTATATTCAATTCTACACAGGCTAGCTAAGATTTGGAGTTTAAAGAGAATCATACTATATGACTTATAAATACAGAATTAACTTGGGAACAAACTCCTTCACCTCCAGACACCGTTTGTCAAACCAGATGATTATGTATAAAAATATTAATTAGGAGTGGAAAAATAAGCCAGCGGTCTAGGAATTGGAAAATTTCTGTCACAGCAGATTAGTGACCACTGCAGGGCAGAGGACGATTCTGAAATGAGGTATCCATCATACCAAACAATGATTTGATCTGTGATATTCCTTGGGCTCACCAGATGAGTTTGATGAGGATGATTTTGGGTTCCTGGTGTCTGGCCTTTAGGCCCTGAAGCATCTGAGACCATGTCCAACATTGACCTCTAGAGGAATGAAGGAATTTTTCGGAGCGATGTCCTCACTGTAGCCAGATGATTTCAACACCCATCCAATTTACTGGATGCCAATACATTTCAGTCTTTTTTCCTAAAATTACGAAGCAGGCCACTGTCCAAACTGAATTATTCATCACAACATGTTACGGAATAACCCGTAACTTGTTTCCGCCTAAGACTGTATGAAGATCCAGCCGACCGAGTTCATTTGAATGGAGGTGAGAGGAACAGAAAGAAATGCCAAGAGTCTATATCTCCAAACACATGGAAAATACGAGCCTGATGATTTGACACCAAGGGAGTGAATATCCCACAATCAGCTTAGAGCAATCCACGAACTTCTCATTCCTGGTAGCCACGAGGAGGAAAAGCTGAGAAGGAGCGATGCCCATCCGCCCAAACGGCTGTCCAGTGAGGAAAAGGCTGAGTGGCACTGAAGAATAAATAACAGTGCTTGGGTCTCATCTACCTATAGAGGAACAAGTATTTAATCATACCATGTTTACTGAAAGATGAGAGGGTGAAAACCTGAGGAAGACGGAGGGAGGAGGCATGATATGGAAATCGTAGCTCCGTAAGGTTTAATCGGTAGAATAATGGATTCTAAGTAGTAAAGATGGCCCAAAGGTACCGAAAACGATCAGGCTTATCTCCATTTAGTAAAGTTATCTGTTATCATCGTCATCAGCAAAACAGCAGAGGCAAATCTAATTCCTAATTTGACTTAGCATCATTAATATGGCTGTTCCTTCACAAAACAAATCACTGCAGAAAGCTTAAAAGGGACCCAGGAGGACCTCCTGAAAAGAAAAATCACTGACCTGGCTGCACCGGCCAACATCCCGAGAAGTCTCTATGCTGGCATGAAAGCTAGATGTCTGACTGGGTTCAGTCCACGATTAATACACTGACTAATTGGAGGCCTGGTGCACTGGCAGGGTTCCTCCCACCTCATTGAGCAGCCCAGTCTCAAACCATGAGACTCTGAAATTAAATGGGACCTCTCATGTCTGTTCGGCTTGACTGTGCTGATGGACGGTATGCAGCAGTAGCCCCAACAACAAAAAGCCTACTTTAATCTCTCAGTGTCTTCATTACCTGTGAGGAGGTTTCAGAAACCAGTGTTAAACCCATAGTGAGTCTGTCTCACAGTCCACCCTACCGCTTGGCCAGTTCCAAAATTTGACAAGCAATGAGTTAATCATCTCAAATCCTGTGAACAGACGAACAAGTTTGATTGCCCACAATTAGAGACATCATTTATTTAACAGTACTAAACCAAGGTGTTTTAAGGTCATAACCCATGGCAACTAGATGGAGGATGAAAGTTTATGACCAATTAACTCTAGCCAAAATTGACAGGAAAAGGAAGTCAGTACTCATTGGGGTTGATCCTTTTAAACCAAAGGTTTAAGTCCTCTCAACATCGAGTACCTAGCAACTCCTATAAGATTATTGTACACTCTAAGTCTTAAGCAGCTAAAAGATTCTGGGTACCACTGTGACTACTCTATGTACTATGGTTCTTTGGCTCACTAATAAGATGATCTTGAACCCACAAATTGATTCCCAATGGAGACAACACCGACAAACAAATGCATCTAAAATTGCTTTTTTGTTAGAGGTTCAATATTAAGGAACCTATGAATGGAACCATGGTTTTAAGATTATTCTTCCTAAAAACTACCACGATCAAAAAATCTAAAGTGGCTTTATGACTCATTTAGAATTGGAGTGGATGAACTCCCAACGGCCTCAGGCCTAGGGGCTCTGGAGGAACCATAGTTTTGAGCCACTAAACCCAGCGTGAGCGCCACCCATGCCATGCGGGCGGAGTTTGTGTGGCGAGGGCCAGATTTTAGCTTTGGCCCGAGGCAACCTTGGGCAGGGGTCTCCCAAGGAGGCCCTCCTTCCTGTCCTGTGAGGATGCAGCCCTGGCCTGCGCCAGGTGTGGGACCTAAGTGAGGACGTCTGGTGAAGCACCCTTTCTCGTTTATGACAGCCTGTATCCCTGAGGTTTAGGAGGATGATTGAAACAGGGCCACATCTAAGATTAAGGTCTCGACTTGAAACCAGATGCTTATTTAAGATCCTGCTCAAACCCAAAATTGATCTAGTTTGATTATTCACTGTTGCACCATGGTAAGTATTAGTGTACTCACACAATTTTGCATGACAGTGCATTGGTTTATCGCCAGTCCGGCCACGAAATTTTATTAAAGAATTTTACTAATAGGGAAAGCACCTGATGGTGAATCCTGAATTTTCAGTCCCGAAGCCGGCCCGCTTTTCCTACCATAAAATCTACAAAAGTGGCATGGCATGACTCGAGGGATGGAGGAGTGAGGACGGCAAAAGGAGCAAATGACCTGATCACTTGTCCCCATTAAACTGTGATTTGAATTCCATTCATGAGGATTCAGAATCGTTGATTTTTACTGGATGACTATTGAGCTCATGCCCAATTTGATTTCACCAAATGAGGCCTGCCAATCCCATGATCCCATGTCTACTCCTTCCTGAATGGAGGACATCCAGGATTGGCGATTGCCTACCATCTTGCCCATACTATCTCTGCCCATATTTTTGTTTCCCACCAGCTGCCTCGGGCAGCCATGGAAAGCATCTCCACCTGGGTGAAAAATATGTATTCTTCATGAGCCACTGGACCTGAGGAGGAGACCCACTGCAGCCCTGGAAACACAGTTTTAACGCAGAGGCTTTTGATCAGTGATTCCATCCCAAGCCACCTCTCCCAAGTGATCCACTTATTCCCAGGCCTCCTGTTCTGAAACCCTAAAGATGAGGATGATATTATTTATCATCACATCCCTGTCTCCCTTCCAATTCTGACTTCTAATGGTTTTGACTTTATCCTTGTTTCTAAAACCCTCTACCCGCACCAGCTGTATTGCATCTAAAATCACAAGTAAAATATACACAGTCACCAGATTGATAACTAAAAAGTGACTGTATTTCTAATTTGAGAAATTACATGAGGACCTTTATCAATCTTATTACTTTGAGTCCATCATAAACAACTATCATCCGCTTTCAGCAGCTAGATTGAAGCCAGTACTCCCAAGACCTGGGAGAGGGAATTGGCAACCCTTAATTAAAGCTTGAACTTCCTGATCCATGACCAAGGATTGCATTGGAGGAGGAAGGCAAAGGTCTTTCACTAACAAAAATGACTCTACAAGCCTGTGAGACCACCAGGCGATCTGGCCACCACAAACTGTACTTTTTCAGCACCGAGTTGACTGCAAATGGGACTCTGGGAAGAACCAGATGGACTTTGAGGCAACGTGGACACTCTACTCACACGCTGACTCAGAGCCCAAAATCAATCATACCTGAACCGGGCACACCACCACCACCACCAGCTCAGGCCACATCCCGCCTTATAAGAGTCTATATCCGCTTAAGTGCCCTGAGAAGCCCCCACGAGACCAGTCCATCCGACAAAAGAAAACAAAGAAACGCGAAACCGAACAAACCGTAGGTCAAGGAAGCCTGGTCCAAAATAAGATTTTAAAAGTCAGTCGAATCTTTTTATAAAAATTCCAGCTTAAACAACTACACCACCGACAACAAACCTGGCAAAAAATAGTGATGTAAATTATTATAAGAGTTTATGGATGACTCTGTTTAGTTCTGTTTCAGATGATGGTAATTGAAAATGGTGAATTAATTTCTTTTACCCAAAATGACACAAACCAATTCCTATGATAAACCTAAAACGCTAAAATTATAGTAAAACTAGACACTGTAATGGTTAACAGGGCAGGGTGAGATGCAAGGAAAATTAAAACATGTTTATTTCCTATTTGACCACTTATAAGAGCCCTGAGGAAAAAGGAAGAACTACAAAATCATGAGGAAATAAATGTGTTTTGGAATTCCTTTAATAGGGACCGGTTTTACGGCAGTTTTTTGGCTCTAATGAGGATTTGACTTAACCACTTTTATAAAAGCCCAGGAATTAACTCCTATGCTTGGACCAATCAGAGGAAACCAGAACCCACGCAACCCGTGGGAAAATCCAAGACACCCACAATACCCTGTAATTCATAATCAAGAAACAGCACATAGAAAAAGTTTCACTTTCATCCGAACTTACTTCAATTTCAGTCCCATATCACACACACTACTCGACCATAACATGAGGAGGGAGATTCGAGACCACTGAGCATATTAGAATCCGCACAGTCCGACCAAACCACGTCCTCAAACTCTATGTTACATCTCCGCACCATCCGCAGCCAAGATAATCAAACAACGTGTCCCTTGATATTGTTTAGCTGTAATTAAAATAATTTAATTTTCTTTGCCGAATTTATGAACAGCTTTACTACAAAAATCTGAAGGAAGCAGGAGAGACTTTTCATGGAGGCAAAAGTTGTCGACGAGAACTGACCTCAAAGATTTAACCGCCCAGGCTTGCACCACACCACACCATGTCCCACCGAATACAGCAGCAAGTTTTACATGTCGCCTGACCGCAGTAAATTTTATTTTTCACATCTAACCAGGAAATAGTTATCCGCAAAGGCAACCCAAACAGAGTTTCATCTGTACCAAGTGGTAGTAAAACAGTGAAGAAGCGTTCTAGGCTAATTCCACGAGGCCCGCATGAAACAAGAACGACACATGCCTGCATATCCCGTTACCCGGGTCCAGCAGTATAGCTTCCGCCGCACACAGTCTGAAGCCTGCGTCCCATCAGGGTTACCTCGCCTAAGTGATCACGCACCGGTGGAGGGGACGGAATCTGGCATGGTGGCTTACCACGTCGGAGGTGGGGCGGCACCGAGGGCTCAGACACCTCACCACCATCTCGATCTCAAGGCCCGGCCTCTCCTGACAGGAGGAGAGAGGCAGTTTAGCGCAAGGCTAAGGAAGGAAACGACACATGCCACCATTGACCGCCCCTGTTTTGTTAGATGAAACACCAAGCACCCCAGTGGGAGAGGAGAGTTTGAGAAGAATACCACTGGTAAAGGCCACACCTGATTTGAGGAGCTGGGTTCTCTGGACTGCTTGCCCCAAAGCAAGCCCCATGCCCCAGGCGGCCCACCAGATCAAACAGACTACGGTTGTTTTTTTATTTTGAGGATGGGCAAGAAGTCTAAAATGTTAACACAGGTGGCGGAATCAGTACACAAAGAGGGTATGGATTAAATCCAAAGTCAGCAATGGTCATGATTCACCAGCAAGATACACTAATGATTCTACGGTTGACGAAGAATTGAAAGCAACTATTAAACCAAAACAACAGCAGGTTTCTCGTATGCTTGGCCAGTACTACTGATTCTTAGTTCATCCAAGCTGAATGAAAACCCTGGCATAAATCTATAAATTTCACAATAAAAGTCACTGTTATTTTGAAGATTTGTTGATTGTTAGTATGGTTTTGGTTTAAATCAATCTTCTATTGTATTCTATATGTTTCTATTTTTTGATTGTGTGATTTTTCCTAATTGTCAAAACACCAAACGACAACCATCTTCCCAACCAAAGAATATATCGCCTTCCAAAGTCGTTTCCAAAACATATCCACTGAATAACACAGGAAATCAGAGAAGAAGATTATCACCTTTACCAAACCAACCAACTGAAACAAAAGAGTCTACTAGTTTTAAGTCTCTTAAATCGCTTTTAATATTTTAAACAAACCACCTGACTACGCCACCACCGCAACGTATCAGCAAACTTAATAAATATTTACTCTTACTAGAAATCCTTGAGAAAAATTCCTGTACTTGAGAGCAAGAATAAACAAAACATATTTCAAATGTTAATTTGTTCAATGGTCTAAACCAGAAGTCAGCATCCAACTGCCATCACTTCTTCCAACTATCACAGCACCTCGACAAAAACCGCTTTGCCTCTGTATTCCTAGAAGTAAATTACGCTAAATACTTTTACAAATCTATTAATCATATGAGATGAGAATAAATAAAATAAACATCTGATGAGCAGTAATGATGTTTGAAGTACTGGGAAAAGGAAGGAAACTGCTGGAATTGACCGCCGAAGGAAGAGCAACAACCCACGGTTAGAGCCCAATCCAGAGCGAGGAGTCTGTTCAACGGCCTCTATACTGTGCGGCCAGCCACTCTTCGAATGCCTGGGATGTGTATTCGCCACCAGCCAAGCTCACTGTGAGACTTCTGGCCGGGCCTTGGGGGCAATGGAGAGGAAAGTGAAAAGGTGTCCCTCGGAGCAACGAATAGAAGGGCCAAGTGTTCTGACTTCCTTTCTGTATGACACATTCCTTTTAATTCTTTTCATCTCCTGCTATTCCCGCCCCAACAACGAAAACAGCTGGTAAGTGAGTTTTAGATTGCAACCGAAAGCCATTGCAGCTGTCCATGGTAAAGTCCTACCTGCTGTTGTTAGTTTTTTATACCTGGCTCTGCAATTTAGTGATTGATATGAGTTATGGATCCTCTCTGTCCTCCTCCTGGAACGGGACAACTAGTGTTTTCCTCAAAATGACAACCCACCTTGTTACGCGCGAATCAAAACCATATCCACAAACATCCATCTTGAAACACAGCGTCAGACTTGTCCATCCATCCACTGAGATGGTTTGGGTCAGCTTGCACCATTCCTGCGCGGATCACTGGTGCTGAGGCCCATTCTGTCAAGGCTTATTTCTAATATGATGGTAAGAAGGAGGAGATGCATTTGTGCCCAGTTCAATGTCATAATAACCAAATAAAATGATATGAGCCAAAACCGTATATATGAGGACCCCATAGTTATGGGAGGATGATAAAAAGATAAATAATTAAAAAGAAAATCACACGGTTTGATTTATGCCTCCATCCGTCCTAGGTGCTCTCTCCTGATATTTCTAGTTTACTGACTCCGTTTGCATCCAACAGAAACCGTTAGCTTCAAGAACATCGTCAAACCATGGGTTCACCTCCAGCACAGAGAAAACTGATTAATACAACTGCTCTAAAGGCATGTGCTGGCCACCAGCCTGCTCTGTCTCTACAGACTATCCCCAGTGAAATCGCCCAACACAACTGAATGAAAGACATTCACTATTATTTTTCCCACCCAAAACACGATATATAGGGTTTAATGGAGCACACAGTCCAATCGAGTACTGCATTTTACCACCTGTTCCATACAAACTAACAATTAATGAGGATACACCTGAAGTGCAAAACAGATCAGTAAGTTACCTGAGAAATCCTGGCTGAGGCTTAAAAATTAACCGAGAGGCTCTGTACTTGACGTGAGTCATTCTGCGCCTGGAGCAGCCCAGGCTTTCAGCGGGCGCGGAGCCTCTTCCTTCCTGAGCCTGGAGCCAAGCTGCATGGTCTTGAGCTGCTCTGTGGGTGGGTGCTTCATTTCAGCCTGCAGGCCTGCTGGGGCTTTCACCACTTTGGGTTTCTAAGTGTCTGCCTCTGCTGTTTTGGAGAGCTGGAAGGAATACCATGCTCACGCACCGATGAGTCTGCACCAAGTGAAGTGAAAACAAAAACACCGCGTGGGGAGCCCTGAAAACGATGTACTTATTATGTATTGTACGGGTGATACACAAAAATTATAAGATTTATTACACACACACGTTACACACAACAGATCATTACAACCAACTCCATCAAAATACCTAAGAAGATAAAATATAACTAAAACCTAGCAAGCTCTTCCATCAGTATACATGAGACCACACCAACCACATTTACTGAATGTATTCATCTATTCCAAACTAAACTCTATAAACACTAGGTAGTATGTTATGTATATTCTATAAGATAATAAATGAGGGTATAATTAGACTGAAAATACGAATATTGGGTCTCACTGAAAAATGTTCAATCAAACCAAGAATAAATATTTATAAGAATTGAAATATAAAATGATTGATGAAAAGCTACAAGTAATTTTTATGATATGGACCTATGTCAAGGCAGCCAAATCGCCGTGTTTTCATTTGGTTTCTAAACCATATATAAATTTTAACCAGACAAGGAGAAACGCATCGGGCCAGAGAGGAAATTTGAATTATATGAATTATTTTATCCTCCGGCAAACTTCAGGACATGTTACCAGCTGTAGATTATAGATATTATTTAAACCCACACAAACCGAATAGAATCCACAGTACGTGGGAAAGACGATGATGACTGACCTGAGAACTAGTTATACCACACCACCATGGCAAGCGAAACACTCCATGATTTAATGGAGTTCCAAAAGGTGGACAAAGTCACTCAAGAAACCCCACCACCCTCTGTAAAAATAATTGTAATGTAATTTTGGAAAATTGGTAGCAGCATGCTTGTGAAACATGAGGTTATAGTGTCTATTTGAGAACCGCCAAGACGGCGCTATTTGAGACCGGATAAAATAATCTTACTATGAAATTATTACTTTTTCTCATGGCGTATTTTCCGACCTCTGGGCCCACCGCTCAATTGAAAATTGCCCATGATTTATTAGACGCAACCTACTGATTAATATAATTTTAGGAGTCAGAGACACCATCACAACGACTCCATTCAGGAGTTATTCACAGCACAAGGTTCACATCATCCACATCCCAGTCATTCAGCACCAACTCATTTAACTATTAGAATAAACCATTCAACCAACCACAAATCCATATGTTCACACAAAAACACCACTCTACTGCACTTATTTCATCCACACAAGACTATCCACCTGAACCAACAAAGAATAATAACTACTTTGAATTTTAATTTTAGTTTTGGCGGGTATTGCTAAAACTCACATCTTGCTTTATAAATTTTTTGCCCAATTAGGAACTATCTGAACCTGAGAGTCCTAAGGAAAGATGTTTGCTGCTCGTTTATAATTGACTCCGTAAAACCCCTGGAGTAAATCTAGTGCTGATATCAAAACAAACCCATGTCACACATCAAAATATCCACCTCCATAACCAATTTATTTTTAAGTTGAGAAAGAATCAAAGACTCATCTTATCTGTCTACTAATGCTGTCAAAGGATCAGACCACGACGTTGAATCATGTAATAAGACCTACTCTAACATTGGCAAACTTGATTGTCACTATTTTCAACTGGGGTTCTACCGACTCTGACACAAGGAATCCACCAACCACTCCCCAATAGTACAAGCGTGAATTCTATTTTACAAAACAAGTTTTGGAAAATACTTAGAAAACCTTTGAAAGCCGGCAAACTTTAGCATAACTTTATAAAATATAATTACCTATGCTCTAATCCTAATTAGCTGTGTTCTAAGAATCAGATTAAGGAATTTTTCATCGATGAAACCATTGAACCCAGATTTACCACATCCAATCATAGATCACACCTCCGAAATAAGTTTGAGGCGAGTATTACACTCAACATGAAGTTCCGTCGAGATTTAAGAAGTAGTAGTATAAGAATAATACATTATAAATAAACAAAGCACAGACCGTCATAACAAAGGTTCTCAACCAGAAAACCATCAACTCCTCCTGATTTGTATTTCTATTCTCTCCTGTGTAGATGACTCCATGATGACCGGCCTCTCTCTTGGTGGTTGGCAACAAATCAGTTTGCCTGTCCGGCGCCCCGACTACGCAGTTGATTTGACATTTGGGGTGTTCGTTTAAATCATCCGCGCGAATGATGAAAACCATCACCGCCCCGACTAAAACAAATGCAAGAGTTGACAAATCAAAGAAACTTCATCTCTCATAAATTATCTGTCAGATTAAGCAGAAACCGCAGATACTTGAGTCGCTCTAATTTCCAGTGTCATTCTAATGGCGGTCCAAATTTATTTTGTATAATCTCCAAGGTACTGTTGACGGATACATTTGAATCTGACCGTGATTTAGGATATGATCTGATACGGAGCAACCAGAACCTAAAATTTTGTGCCCAGTGCCGGCATCCACGATCAACCAAAACTTGGTAGGTGCTATGGAATTTCTAGCATACTCCCAGTAGAAGTTTTGTGAAACGCTATGCATGGTTGGGATTACTGAAGAAACAAACAAGATAATTTTGAATGTTAAGGTTGAAAATATACTTGAATCGATTACAGGGATTTGGCAGACCTGGGAGTCTCAGGATGTTTGCGAAAGGCAAATAAAACCAATGAGGTCAATGAACCAACCTCAGCAGTTAACAAAGTCACAAATTACTGTAATCTGGGGATGGCTGGTGGTTCATCCCAGCCATTAGGAGGGTCTCTACTACTACTAACGAGGAAGGATTGGGTGTTCTCTCATAACTATACAAACGACCTGTGGCGCCTGCCAAGAGACCAGACAGACTATGTATCTCCCAAAGCAAAACCCCGTAGAGGAGATATAGCTAGAAATACTAAGCTTGATACTAAGATTCAGCTGTCTTTCACCCATTTGATCCATCGTCACACGCACAGCCCAGTCAAAACTAATAACACATCCACAGCCATCCACCCAGAACACAGGCATATTCACAATTTAACTAATATTCATTCTAGCGATATTTTGTTTCTATCGGCACCATCTCAAAGATGAGGCCAGGAAAGCCTTGATGGCTCGCTTAGGTTTCTTTGAGGAATAATAATACCACGTGGTTATTGGGTTAATGAGCAGTTTGTCCATCAATTTTGAGCTCCAATAGTTTATGTCCGCATCAGAGCTGACCAAATGATGCCCACCACACAGATGTTCTCAACGTATAGAAATGAGCACAAAGCCCGAACGCACTGCAAGTGACTATGACATGTAAACCCATCACATTTTAAAAACACTATGAGAAGATCATGAATCATGTTGGATTGAGGAAATGTTTTTCTCCCAAGATCGACAATTTTAGAGGACTACTATGAAATTAAATATCCTAATAATACTAATTGATAATAATATTAATAACTATAATCAATTCCATCGGGTGAAAATTAGGCAATGCTATCTAACCACATGTAAAGGAACGTTCTCCCAATGTTTTCCTTCAAAATAAAACAAAAACAGAGGCATGTAAGAAAAACAGACAAGATCAATCGTTCAACAAGAAACCGGCACCGAAACAATATATTAATTCTATAATGACCATCTTCTTTAAATTAGGGGAGGGCCATTAGTATGATTAGAGAAATATATATCTCTATTTAAGAATTAATTAATACGCGGCCATTCACTCCTTTAGGACAGGCAAAAGAACTGGAAGGCCCAGGCAAACATGCCTATAAAACCAAAATCGAAACCAAGTATAGAAGTAATGAAGAGGAGAAGACATCCTAGAAAACATCTGGGCTACAGGATTGAATTAGTGTCTCTGATTTAGGCGGACAAGGAAAGGAGGAGCAAACTAAAACAGAGCAGGAGTAAGGCAGCACCAATGAGCCAGCGAATATGATCCAAGGATGATCATACAAGAAACTACAACAAACCCAATCCATGAAATGATTAGGGGTCGCACCCTTTCTAACAACAGAGAGTTCATTTATTGATTCGCAGAACTACGCAGTTCTGCTTTTATTATTATGGCCTGGTGTTTGCAACCAAACAACTTCACCGCAGAAGGTCGCGTCCAGTCACAACCAACCGGACCAACAATAAAACTGAGCACATCGGGCGTGACTGAGTAAAATCCGTTGTTCACAGTGATAACTCACAATTAGGCCTGTAACCCAAAAATTTGAAGAAAAAAAAGAAAATTCATTCAGGAGGGCACCTGCCTGAGGTGAAGCCAGAGATCGGTACTAAGAAAAGAAAGAAACAATTTCATCCTGCTTATGCATTGAGTAAGGCTTGTTTTAATAATGGGTGTTAACAATTAAACTGGCTTAATAAGACAGGATTACTTCTAATGGTTGCCAGTTTTGTAGTTTGACTTCTAAAACTTTTCAGTCACCATATTGTTTAATCAAACAAACAGAGTCCGCTCCACAAACCAACCCCAATGGCATGCAGAAATAGGGGCAGAAAACACAAGGCAATGCCCACCTACAGCCCACCAGCAGGGTCATCAGGAGGATGGGTGCAGCTGAACCTCCTTCCCAAGGGTTCCCCAGAGTGGGACTATACCAAGGGAGGTGGTCCTCTGATGGTGAAGGCCGAGACTGACCAGGCCCATTTGCTTGGACAATTTGAAACGCTGGCTGACTAAAAAGGAAGAGGACTTGATCAGTCTCAAAGGAGGGTGTTTGGGAGACAGCTGCCTTATTACTTAATTTGATGGGGCATGCAGCCCAGAAACATTTTAATATGTGAACAAAGTGGCATGCGATTTGCAGAAGAGCTGTGATAAGGTTTCGACTTTGATATCTTCAAGCCTGGGTTGTGTGTCTATTCATATGAAAATACCTTGCTCGAAACCCAACCAGATATGACCAAACCAGTTCAAATGTATAATGGATCCTTTCTTTCTAAATCGTATATTTGTCTGCGGATTTGGCTACGCCCAGGCGACTGACTGATGTTTGCAACCCCAGCCCCCTGCAAGAGGAGAAGACATCTCTCACCAGGATTGACTCATGGCTATGTTGCCGTGGACTTTGATCAGGCTGAGGGATGAGGACGGGACTGATTGCACACTGCCTCCCGTCCCACAGTCATTGCAGGTTTCAAACAGACGAGAATTTTACAGGCCGAGGATCAGGCCATGGGAAATTATTGAGCAGGCTCCCACCCCGGAGCCGAGTGGAGGTAACCTGGAGGGACAGACAGATGATGTCAACTTATTAGACCAGAGCACCAGGACCACAGAGGATTAGACATTCTGATCTCCTGGGCTACCTCTACCCCACCCACTGCTTGCTCCCACCAGAGAATACTAAAATGTACCAAAATCCTAATCACTGCCTCACTCACTTTTAGTCTTTTAAATGTAGGGGATTTATTAATTATATTATTATCACTATGCATAAAAACCTGATCCCCTAGTATGTCAAGGTGGATGATCATGTTGACTAGGACCAAGATCAGATCAAACCATTAAAATATTAAAACACAATCGGGCGAAAAGATCTAAGCAATCCATTTTGAACTAAGGCTGCAAACTTTTCCCGCCTTAAAACGGAAGCAAAAATGGATGGAGTCCTAAATGCACCTGGTTCCTGAAGACTACCAAATCTATTAAAATGGGCTCACAAATATGACACTTTAGTATATTCTAGAAGTTTCCAAGAGGTGGGCACCTGTATTTTGAAGAAATATTTACTCAAAATTTAGGAGCAACAAATCTACTGGTTGGGACCTAATTTCTAGCCATGGATTAATAATGCTTTGAATGAGGAGGAAGACTGCATATATTTCATCTCAAACCCGTTAGTAAAACTTCCCGGCCACAAATATTCCACTCTTTTTGACTAAGGAATATTCTTATGTATCTTTGGGTTTATTCCACTTTATCTCATCCATCCGTTAGCCCAGAGCCCCTATCAAATTATGTGGTGTTTACCAGATGATTGCAGGAATTAAAAAATAACTAAATGTGCACATTATATTTCATGACAAAATTAAGATTATTCCAATCTTTTACTCTCATTCTTGGGTGGAGGATACTTGGGCCTTTTATCCCTCAGCACTGAAAACTTTCCAACGAATTGTCCAGGAGGGAAATTGACCAGTGGTTGGTAAAACTGTTCAGACCCCTCACATCTAATACTAGAGTGCCTACAACCCGATGATGAGGGGTAAAGCCAGTGCTTTCAGATGTTATAGGAACCAATTTGTCACCCGCAATGAGAAGTCCACAAGAAGAGCCCGCAGCCATAGCCCGCAGCTGCCTGAGCCAAATGTCACACGCCATGCGCAGGAAGGTTCACGATCTAGAAGGAAGCAAATTATGTAAGCAATTATTTTACAATTTATGACTCGTTGAAAATCCTAAACGATGAAGTTTCCCAGTTCACAAGCATCTGCCTCCACCTACGATTCTTTTTAGGAAATTAAACTAAAGAATTCTAAAAGCTAGAGTGACAGGTTTTAGTTTATAAGATCCAGAAATAAATATTTAAGTTCCTAAACCAAAATAAAAGCAAATGATAGAGCAGTGGTTTATCAAGACATGGTTACCTCTCAAGGATTCGTTGGGCTCTCTGTCTGTAAATTTACTGGTGAATACCTTCTCCAGCTTAATGTACACGCTTTACGACGAGGTTGGCTTCATACCAATTTTGGAAGCAGGTGGTTCCCTCATGTGGCTCTCGGGGTGTGGGGTGGGGATGCTGGCAACGTATCTGTTGCAGATGAAAAAGTTTGAAATAATTGACATGAACAAATTCACAACACAAATAAAATACTAGAAGAATTTGACAGACTTATTTTTTAAGAAAATATATTTAAAATATAGGAATAACTTATAGTGGGTTGGAATGTATTTTTGAAAATAAACAACTACTAGCGGATATGTTTTGACAAGGATGATGATTAATTTAGGCCAAACCAACACCAATTCGGATTCAGGCCTGATTAAAATCTATTTAAAATGATGATAATTACACTTTAATATGGTTATTTATTTAATTTGAATCAATAAGTTTCTCAAATGGTAATTCATTAAATCTAAATATAAAATTTGTAATTATATTACTGGTGACACTGGCAGCTAGGGTTTCAGAAAACAGGAGCCCCCAGAAAGTAAAACACCAACAGGTCCAGACCGACTGTAATGATAATTGCAGCTGATGAGAGTCCCTTCAATTTAGTAATAGATCGATGATTCTTGGTTTGACGGAAGTAATGAATGAGAATGGGTGATCCCAACTGGTGGCATAGAGGACTGAGGTTCTTTGCCCATAGAGTGACACTCTCACAGGATCCCTGACCAACAACATGGATCGCCAGACGTACGCAACCATTCTGTTACTCTTCTCTGTAATTTCTCTCCTTGCTTATCGAGGAAATACCGTTCCTACTCCTAGTAACTTTTGAGGCTGTTTAATGAAGAATTACTTTGACTCTCTCAAGCATCTGGATGTGTTTGCTAGCATGCCGAGCTGCCCTGCTCAAATCATCCGGCTTTAACTAAGATAATACAAGATGAAAACCGCCACTAAACCGCTTCCATTTTATTTTATTTTGAATTATATAATTTTCCTGGTTTATACAGGCAAAAGGTTCTTACACACGGAGAGTAGGAAATGCAATTAATTTTAGCTTAAAGAGCCCCTGGTAGAATAATTATTCAGAATTAAATTTCATTAGTAATGATTGTATTAGAGCAGGTCTCCTAGATAGTAAGACTAACTCATGGATGATTAGATTCATTCATGATTTGAGTTCTGATTTTTCCATAAAGACCAAGACAATAAACTGATAAGTCAAATTTTGTCCATGACTGCAATGACTTTTATTCATTTTAGATTAATTGTAATGACTTTATTTATAATTATTTACCTTTTCACCCCAGCAGGAAACGGATGAATGAGCTTTGTTTACCTTTTGGTATCACTGGCTCTATGGGTGCAGACAGCAGGCGATGGTGTGCACGCCTCTCCTCATTCTGAGTATCTCCTAGCAACTGAAGCGAGCAATGGAAGGCACCAACCATCACAGCATCCCAGCCCCAGACATCATGACATTTTTCTGTCATGATTAAGATTACACATGATTGATTCTATTCCATGAAATGGAAAACACTTCTATTTCTAACAGAAAACTATTTTCTAGTTGTAGCTATGGTTCCACACTAACAAAGAACAACGAACTGCCGCAGCCCGACCAGCAAATGAACAACCAATCTATTGAATGGTCCAAACAAAAGAAAAGGACACGTTATCTACAGAACAGTTTTGAGTGAAAAGCATTTGCAGATCAACGGACGCCACGCAGGAGTTTACATTTGAAAAGGATGAGACTATGGTGGTTGCGCACATAGCTAGCTTGGCCAGGCAGGCTAACCCCAGTAGGAAGAAGCGAAGGAGGCAAAGAACAAGCTCTGATGCCAACTTAAGCTCTCTCCGTCTGTAAAGTGAAAACTAAATTTGCTAACGCAAGCGAGGCCAGAAGCGACAAAACCGTCCTCATGCTTACCATGGTGAAAACCCCTTCTTTTTGATCGGACTATCAACCAATCAAGTCACCTATCATCCCGGTACCGCGGCGTACTGATTTGACTTCACGATACGTAATTAATCGCCTACCATTTCGGTCCTCAATTTTGTCAATAACTTTATGGTCTTTTTCTAACCCATCCTGACCTCTGAATCCAATTAAAAATTGACTTTTTCCTACTGATGTCAAATGCACAACATTAAATAAAGGAAGATGCTTAATACTTCCTTTCTCTCTAAATCAATTAGCAATGCCCATATATGAGGAACCACACTGTTGAAAGAACCATTAAGAACTGTGTTGCATCCTTTTCTACTTGTCTTGAAACTAGCTAAAGTTACAGGCTGTTTGAAAAGTCTAAAAGGGCTTAATTTTTTCTTTACTGAATTCAAATCAGCAGTAATATAAATAAAATGTGCCAGACCACAATTAAAACTGTCTAACTATGAGGTTGGTTGATTATTATATGTTTTGGATTTATGTATTCAAGAAGTAAATTACAGATGAAAACGACTAAAGACGTGATGAGTCAACTCAGTCAGAAACAGTTGAACCAGCAATGATCCATCATTAAAATCCCACACCACGCTCGACAAGAGGGGCATTAAAAATAAACAGATATCGCCATCAGCTGATTGATAATTTGACGTTTAAAAAGTCAAATCAACTTTAGGGTTAAATCTGAGGGGGTCATCTAGATATGTACACTCTCCCAAACCCCTGATCAGTCAATTGGTTCTGTTGGGCAGACAGGGTTCTTCGTGTTTAGTCTCTTGCTGTACCTTTAGAGGGACGGATGGCAAAGGGTGAGCTTCCCAGTCCCGCCACACGCTTAGAGTTAAACAAGTCCGTGCCTGTAAAGTAACCATCCACACCAAGGAGGACATAAAATGGCAGGGTCATTGATGAAACCTGTTTGAGAATATTCTATACTACTAAAATTGATATTAAATTGGAACCTTGTGTGAATCCACAACCCCAGAAAATTGAATTTATAATTATAGGAAGAAGGAACTTAGTATCAAGGAAGTATTTTTATGATATGCATACATTGAATCCAGAAGAGATATAGGCCTAAAAAGTCAATTATCTAGCTTAGGTGCTAGTTTCTATTGACACTTAGTCAAAAGGCACAGCGCAGAGAAGACTCAGCACTAAAACGTCGAGGATTTTGGTTTTCGGTCGAGAATTTGTCAGCACCTGAGTGTTTCTGACTTTGAAACTAAAACACTGGGATGTAAGGATGAGGAGAAAATCTCTAGAGGAAAATACAATCTATGATACCGATCTGATTGACCAACGTTGACTAATTGTCGTCGAATAAAACTATGAACCAAAGATTTACAAGAGTTTATAGCATGGAAACAATTTGCTAGGCGTGGCTTCTATGAGGGAGCTATGATGTAGACCATGACAGCTCATTTCTGTATGGATGAGGGTGAACATCACTTTGACGCTGATTTTTGGCGGCCCATCAAGTGATGGATTAATTTTATGAGCAACAGCAAATCTAGTGGAGTACTGTTCCGGAAGCGAAACCACCGCATGATGTAGCTGGCGCCAGTTTGGCTGGGTTAGGCTTAGCTGTAGCTGACAGATCACAAACAACTGATTATAGCTGAGTTCCCAGTCCTAGAGGAATTCCATGATGTTCCAAGAAAGAAATTACTAAAACCAAAGTTCTAGAGGAAACAAAAACCCAGTAATTAAAATATGATTAAAAATACTAAAATAAAGTGAAATGAAGCTATTAATAAAATAATGTATTTGTTGAGAACTGAAAATCTATGACACCTGATGACTCTCCAGGAAACTACTCCAGGACCTGTAAGTCGACTCAATGACTAGATCAGAAAAATTGCATGGAACTGGATGCTAAAAACTAGTGTTTCATAAAAGAGGATTCCAGGGAAACCATAAATAGCTGCACAAGAACCCATCCGCCCGCGCTCCGTGCCTCACGCCATTACGCCGCTTAGGGGCAGAAGCATGATGATTTAATTTCAGACAACATCTTCATCAGACCCAGTCAACAAAAACCAACCATTCCTCGAGCCAAAGATGACGGGAAATCTTTAGTTTTGTCATGAAGGAGGCAAATCAACAGAAACCTCCTGGAACAGAGACCAAACCAGTCTGTCTCAACCTAGAATTAAGATATAAATTTTAAAAATAAAATTACAAATACATGCCTAAAATAAATTTATTAATTTCCCGAAAATAGATTTGAGAATTGAGTTATGGATGAAGTTTTACTATCATGGCTTTAGCTGAGTGTTTTATGTTTTGTCTAGATGATGAAATAAATAAAAATCTTGGTTTACTTTGTAGACTTAGTTATGGGGATCAAGATTACACCAATCATCTGATAATACACACACAAGACACTAAAAACAAAGCTCCCACCATCCCAATCCACAAGGCCCACCAGCCGCCCAGCCTGGCCTGGGAGGATGTTTATCAAGAGACACTGGTCTCAAGGATGCTCCTGAGGAGATTAACCAGCATGCAGAGTGCCTCAAGGTTTCTGAACCAGCACCATTGTCTGAGGGAAGGAGAGTCTTATTTATATTAGTTTATTAAATGATTATTTTTCTGATAATCAATAGTTAAAGACACCAAAACACATTATTTGAAATTTGAATTGCACTGCCCCGCAACCATGACCACCCTTTAACTTTTCTCTCACTGTACTCTGCAGCCGGTAGCATAAACTGATCTGGTCAAGGCACTCCACCCATGATTCTGATGCAGAGGGCCCTGACTTACCTCACCCACCACTGATCAGACCAGCCACATTTCAGCCTGGGCATTAATAGACATGTCCACCTGTGTCACTGATGATTAATAACTACTGCACTCAAAGTTACTAGCTTTTCCATTCCAGCCACCTTCCTTCTGAGATCGAACAATCCCAGTCTGGCACATCCAACCAGGCTTTACAGATCCACCAACCTACACGTACTACTGGGAGGATTTAAAAACGAGGAGGCAATGAAGTAGCTTGAAACCACATTAGAAAAACAGATTTATGAATTGACATGTTTCCATGGTGAGCTGACAGAAGGAGACTGGCTGACCACTTAAAATGCCCACCCAACTGAACTGACTCACACCACATCACTGCAACGTCACATTTAAGAGACCACCACTGAGGAGGAATCCAGGTCCCACCATCCTGAGGCAAACTGGCATGATTTGCCCCAGGTGAGCTGCAGAGACTGAGCAGAGGGTCTGAAGAGAGCTGACTGTGAAGTACTGACCAGACCGGTGAGCGCAGCGCGATTAAAGCCAAAAGTTTTACTGATCAAACCAGCCACTGGCCGGCTAGCTGAACGCATCTGTTTTTCTAATCGGTTGGCCTTTGTGGCAACGCAGACCCAGGCCTCGCTCACGCAGATCAGCTGACATCACTGTAGTCCCTCACCATCCCTCCTGTAACCCCGAGGCACCCAGGTACCATAGCGAACACTCGGGATTGCAACCCAAACCCAGACTGAGCCACATTCACCCATGGCTCCAGAGACGTCCCCACACCTCTCTCTCTCCCACTACAAGAAGACAACATCAGAAGATATCATCATTTCTAGTCTAGTCCACATAATTGGCAATTTGGAAACAAGGCAATTAG
>BRZM01000831.1:0-20153 GCA_033238685.1 Lates japonicus
AAAAAACATCTCCCATAAGCATCATAAGCACACTGTCATGACTCTGTAGGACGAATTCAGACAGAGCCAGGTAAGTCAGTCACAGTGTATTCTGAGTGGACATTCAAAAGTATATACTCATGCTGTTGCACTGAGCACCTCTTTCTTTATTGTACAATGTAACTGTTTGACACTGGGTGATAAACCAAATGACCATAGGAGTGAAATATCAGATTTTCAAATATTTTTTTAAAATAGGTTTTAAGGTTTTTTATATGTGATCTGAGCAGGAATATGCTGGAGCAACAGATTGAACCAGAGACATATTAATGTACTAGCTGTCATCATAACACATCATATGAGGCAGTGATTTTTCAGACTAGAGGATAAAGAGAACTCTTTTACCCATGAACTCCTTATCTGACAATCTATGCTCGAGGCAGATTTAGGTGCACATCATTTGAAAGTCCTGCGTTGCACAACTACATCTGGCAGGGACGAATGCCTCTTGAGATGTATAGCTTCATATCATGACTAAACCCCAGGTATTTCTTGCTTAGGCTCACACATTGCACTTGACTTGCTGATAGAAGAAAAACTGAAGAGCATGATCTCACCACGTAGGCTGTCACTATGAGAAACATTTACAATTTACCAAAGTCCTACTAACCTTTTCAATGTAATTCTAGCATTATAAATAATATGAAAGGACGTTAAAAACAACTCGGAAATATTCCTCATAAACACGTTTACTTAGCTCTCGGTGACTGTGTTCTGATCACGTTCACATTCCAATTAACGCACAACTTGGGCAAAGTTCACTGGTGTTTTGTTGATGACAGAGGTAAACAAACTTAACAGTTGGTCCAGGTGTGGTGATGCCCTGTGCAGCTAGATGTCACCATGTCATGCTCCGTAAACCTACACAACCAGCTCCTCCTGCTCTGTCATTATGCATGACAGGGCTGAGGGACAGCTGTTGCATCAGAGCCCCACCTGCTTGGTTGTTTGCATGTCTAATCTGCACCACTCTGTACAGACACCGTAACAGCCCTGCAAGTTCGGTGTATTGATGCACCCTAGCGGACAACATAGGTGACGGGTTTTTGTCAACGTATATATGTCGATTTTTTTGTTTTTAAGATAATTTTTTGGACAGTAGGGTAGTGAAAGATGGAAAGAGGGGGATATTACAGGTGACAGGGGTTACTGACCAAATCAGAATCAGGATATAAAATGATGTGGCATCTTAAGCTACGTTTGGCATGACAGCGATTACGTAATGTACTTGCATTATAGCAAATTATTTATAAGTGACAACTAATGATGAGACAATTCCAATGGAAATGATGATTAAAAAGGTCTATCATTATGTAAGACTGATAAATATTACTCCACACATCATCGCTGTCAAATGTGTCCAGAGAGACTGTTGGGACTGTTGAAAAACCTGCTGAGCCGAACACAGTGACTTTAATGCACTGTGACTTCCAAGTAAACAGGATGAACTAAGGGAGTGCTGGGCGATCTCACCTTATTCCTTGGCCACGCCGAGTGTGGGATTGTGACATTTACCCAATTCCCAGACTACCTCACTCATCCCTCTCATTTTCACACTCCAAAAACAAAAGTGTTTGTCTGATGTGCAACTGTGAGGAGGTTAAGAGTGTGGTTTGCTAGAGGCACGCCCCAAAGCCTGAGACACACTGGTTTAGGACACATCCCCATCACAGACACATGTAAGCAACAGACTGTGTGTCCCACAGTCACAACACATGATGCAAGACTGGTTTGATTGGTCTGACTTAACATGGAAAAGTAGTGAATTGTTACTTATTATCACAACACTGAGTGAAGTGTACACTGATCAGTCACAGTGGCTGTGGCTATATGTGTATATGTAGATCTATACACCTACCTATATTCATATATGTATACACACACACACACACACACACATATAGAAACTGCCTCCTCCTCTTTGTAATCTCATACTCAGACCCTTTGTTTGTTCTATATTTCCTTCATGGTTACAAAACATCTAAAACAGTGAACAAAATATTAATACTATCTCAGAGTTGTTTTGTCAGTTGATGGCCAGGTTAAAGTGCATCATCCACCAGTGACACTGTAATCCCACCAAAGAGTATTTGTCAGAATTTTGCCCGACTGAACGTTGTTTTGTTACACTGATGATTTTCCATAATAGAGTCATTTTCCCCGTGGTCTACAGCAGCTATTCTAAAGAACAGTGATTATAGTGTTGCTTCCCATCTTGAAGGAGGCTCCCTCACCTGATCTCAGGAGATCTTTCACAAAGCTCTCATAATCTCAACCCGATAGCTCGGCTGCTGGACTGACGGACTGATGGCAGAGAGCCACTGAAGATGTCACCACCGCAGCTTTGCTCTGTGCATAGATCTGCTAAAGCCCCCCTTTTGAAGGCCTGTGGGATCTTCCACGGGACTTAGTGGACTGTGTACTGTGCTTTTTGATGACTGTTCTTATGGAGACACACCTAATCCCTAACCCACACCTTAACCTCTTCCTGTCTAGGATGACTGTGACACACACACGCACACGCACAGAGGTGCAACACGTCAACATTTCCCAGAACTGCTCCTACATGGTTTCCTTGTTGGCACTCCTGCAGTCGCCATGGTGTTTCCCTCTTTTATCATTTAGTTAGAGAAAAACAGTCAGCCAGGTCAAATGAACACACGGTTTACAGATGTTTATATTCTTTTCTTTGCTAAATTAATGGAGTGTCGCAAATGAGGCAGCCATTGCTGGCAACTGATGCAACTATTGTGAGGCTAAAGATTGGTTGTGTTTGCCATATGTATTAACTGCCACCACATATAGTTGTCAAAGGAGAGGAATGTCATGGTTTGGGCTATCAGTGGGACGCTGTAGAGCTAGGGGGATTACAGTAATGGATTGAGGGCCTGTAGATAATACTTGTGTAAATACTGTGTGCCTCTTTCCTGAACCCTGTGCTCTTGGAGTGGGCTCTGTCTTTTTGAGAGAGTTAAGCTTGATGGTTGCATCTCACATTGCGCCGGAGGAGGAGGAGAGCCCTTGAATGCTCAAAGAGAAGAGTGTTCTAGCGAAAGGCAGCAAGACACAGCTTGCCCCTGGAACATCTGCGGGCCCGTCCCACGCCTCACGAGATGGGGCTGAGACTTGTTTGTGTCAAGAAGCTTGTCACGACTCGCCCATCACAGGGAGACAAGCCCTGAAAGCTACAGATGGGAATAGGTAGAGGGGAAATTTTTAAAAAGGCAGAGTCAAAAGGTTTTTATGATATGGGCTATGGGATTTCGCCATAATCATTGTGGAAAAGCCCATGCTCTTTACAGATCACAAGATTCTTTCTTACCCCTAACAAACAGCCTTACACAGATACTTGCAGCAGTGATTTATCTCAACTGAAAACAGGATTATGCTGTAGTTGTAGAAATACAAAAAATAAGCCATTAGTTGGAAGATGAACATTTCTTGGATCAGAACCATCCAAATCCTTAGTTTTGATTGAAATCACTGTGGTGTGATTTTGAGAAGTATGATACTGCTTAACTAACTTTATCTACTCTGCATTTGAAATTATGAAGGGAGGTTTTTTTTAATCTAACATCTTTTCTTTTGCTTTTATTTTCAGTTTCAAATGCAATCAGCTCAGTTGTAGTTAAAGTAATTTAGAGTACAAGCATTCAATTGGCTAATCCCAAGAGTAACAAATGTGTATTTGATGTTTGCCACAAAAACATGATGCTACTTGTCAGTGTACAGGTTTGCCTGGGGACAGGTGTCACTGAGATTGGGTGGTCAAGATTGGAGCTGATGATTACAACAGACATTTTTTAGAGAAAGATGATTATCACCTAATACACCACAAATTAATTTTCTGCCGAGAAGTAGGCGTTTTACTTCAGTTTCAGAGAAAACAGGAGAGGGAAAAAAAACTCCTTTGCATTATTGTTGAATTAAACAGGTTTGGGAGAAGCTCCAGGCATGACATGACATGTCAGGTATGAAGAAGACAAGACCAGAGGCGCCAAACAGTGCTTGTTTAAAGCCTGATGTTTGTCAGGACTTGACTTCTGCATGCGCCCGCAGCGCCTGTCAGGGAGAAAAGAACGCCACAGCTGTGGGCCTGCCTCAACCTGTGCTGAACGGGAAGTGTGTATTTGTGTGTTCAAGTGCTGCATGTGTTAGAAAGTAATTGCACACATGCAGCACTGTACAAGCATCAGAACAAATTGTATGTTGGCTGCAGGAAGATTATTATAAGAGCATATTTTCATTATTACACCTGTTGAGAAACTGCAGAACTAACCAGCCTCTGCTCATTTATTCTGCCCAGCAGAGCTGCACAGCAGCCATCACAGTAGCTGTGTTTGTAAATACAGCCTCTGCAGGTCATTCATTATTTTTTTCTGCCTCACCACCACATGTGCCAGTTGAACAATGTGTCACGTGTGCTCCTTGCAAACACTTAGAAAAGTTTTCTTTCAAATGATTGTGATTAAGCAGCTCTGTATTGTGCACTCAGTGTTCCTTGGCTGTGTAATTCACATTATGACCAAAGAAAGACTCATAATTACATGTTAACACCTGAACACCGCACCCTGTGTGAGCCACTGAATCCCATCAGTCAACCGGTTGTCCTCCACCCAGAACAGTGTTAGCTTTAGCCAGGCACTGCTTTCAGCGATCAGCAGCAGCTCCCGCTCTCACTACTGAGCAAACACAGCACCAGCAGCGCATAGTTGTGTGCTCAAAGTTTGTAGCTTCAGGGCTGGGATGGTTCTCGAGAGTGTGTGTGTGTGTGTGTGTGCGCGTGCGCGTGCGCGTGCGCGTGTAAGTTTGAGACAGTAGGATATGATCTACACAAACTTTGGTTTTCTACCTCAAACATCTCTGATTAGATCTTGGTGTTTGGAGTTGTGCTGTTTTTGCCTTCAGCTACACAAAACCAGCACCCTATAATTATTCAAAAGACTATGTACTGACCCTTTACACCACACTTCTCTCTTTCTCTTTTGCCCCCCCCCCCCAATCTCTGCTTGGTTTCTCCACCTCATTTAGCTGACTGACAGAGGCGTACGGGGAGTATCAGGTTAGGAGCACAGGGACAACTACAAACATTCATCTTAGACGTTTTTTTTCAAGAAGACCTTTTGGAAAGCTGCTTTGATTTTAAGGAAGAATCACTTCAGTCGTCATGTTGACATACATGTCCCAGAGCTTGAACTGTGCTCACCTGTCAGTATATCATGTTAACTTCATGTATTAATGCGCAAGTGGCAAATCAAAACACTTGATACCCATTTTATTTTTATGACTTTACTTTCTGATATAACATTTAATATAATCAGAACTTTCTGTAGTGTAGTGTTGTGTCAGTTCATCCTGTGTATGTACAGTTTATAATGAGGTCACTTGAGGAAAGGAACGAAGCAAAGAGTTTGGGTTGTTATTATTAACCCGCCTGTATTAGTGGATCCCATCTCTGGGTGAAATGCACAGCAGAAATGTGTGCAGTTTGTGAGCGGGTATATGGGAAAGTGAGAAGAGAAGGTACTGTTTTGGGTTTGTCCTGATGAAAGGAAAGGTTGTGCCTGGGGAGCAAAGTAGAAAATGTCCGTGCCAAGCTTGTGTAATATTTAAAGTCAGCACAGACAGGTACTGGGATGAGCTCCTTTTCTTTGGAACCAAACTTAATAGAGGTGGAATTTTATGTTGCATTGTTCTCGAGCACAACCCCCAAGCGGTTTTCACAATGTTCACTTTTCTTCACTCAGAAATGAAACTGACAGGAAAATTTTCCCCTCCACCTCCCACCCCCACCCGCCGTCTTCTGCACACAGAGGATTTAAGGCTCTGCTTACACAGCGGTGATTTGAATGGTTTGTTTACACAGTTGGGTTATGCCTATTAGTAACAATTCAGTCTTTTCTGATGGCTTACTGCTTATCAATTCTAACTGTGCCAGGGATCAGCATACATCCATTATTCATGACTCCTGGCTTACAAACTTGAATGTGAGCCAGTGTGTGAGCAACCATCACATTTTGGCACCAGATGGATCTTCCATGACTCCTGTGATTAGTCCTTGACTCCTGCACTCTTAAAGCTAAAACTGAGTCATTTTCTTCCAATCCCACAAGGAAAACTGCACTCAGCCTCATGTAGCGTTAGCTAGCCAGCCTCTTCAGAAGCCCTGTTCTGTATGATGAGTGGCCATCAGATGCTTTAGCAGAGTACTCCTCCCTTGAAGATGAAAGCCAGGCCCAGTTTAATTGCTGCTGGAGGGGTCCGTTTTATGGCGCTCCTCGGAAGTCCCAGAGGCTCTCCGTGAGACATCTTTGAGGTTGCCCAATACACTCTTAGCACCAAGACTTGTGTGTGTGTGTTTATTTAAGTAGGTCATAATCACAGTCTTGTCTTTAACCCCTTTTGCTTCAGGGGAAACCAGAAGTGCACAGTCCAGGCAACAGGTGTTACGCAGCTCAATCTGTGCCTTTAAAATTTATGCAAATATTGTTTTAAAGCCATATATACAGTTTTATCTAATCTTGTCTTTTGTTTTTTCTACTTTCCAGTACTCAACAGAACTGAAGAAGTTATACTGCCAGATTGCCAAGACATGTCCCATTCAGATCAAAGTCCTGACCACCCCTCCACAGGGCGCTGTTATCAGAGCCATGCCTGTTTACAAGAAAGCCGAACACGTGACCGAAGTGGTGAAACGCTGCCCGAACCACGAGCTCAGCCGCGAGTTCAATGATGGTCAGTTCTCTTGATTTATTAAAGAAAAACATTGTCACTCATGTTTCACTTCAGTAATCATAGTTTACTGTTGACATTTAATGACACCACTCATGTTGCTTCCAGGTCAGATCGCTCCTCCCAGCCATCTGATCCGTGTGGAGGGAAACAGCCATGCCCAGTACGTAGAGGACTCCATCACTGGGAGACAGAGTGTATTAGTGCCTTACGAACCTCCCCAGGTGAGCTGTCTATCATCCCTGCCCTGTCAGTAACACCTCACCACCTCAGCCTGACTCTGACAGAGCGGTGACAGACACCCAGCTCTCTGAGAGCCCGGCCTCTCACGTCCAGCTGACACGCAGCAAAAAAAAAAAAAACCCTGTATGAAGGGACAAAGTCTTCTTTTTCTGCTTATGAGAACAACTTTTCTGCTTATTTTAAATCCATTCTGTTGGTCACATGGCAAGTTATGACATAAAATTAAAAGCCAATCGCTGATTATAAGATCTCAATATCTCCTTAAAAGCCTTAACTCCTCTTGAGAAGGTTTAGTGTCAGCTGTGTTTACAGTGTAGTTTGATTGTTTTTAGTCATTAACCTGTGGAAGGTTCCTGATACAATGACAGTAAAAGAACTGAAGTGAATTATAAACCTGTGGGTATTTTAAATGTATGTAATGAAAGAAAAGAGCCAAGAAAAACAGAACCATTTTATGCAGTTGCAAGTTAGCACTCTTAACTCTGCATTTATATGCACTTAAGGAACTGTTTAGTGGTTATTATTTTTGCAGTAACTTGAGAGAAACTCAGTTCAAAGCTGTATTTCTGCAGGAGAATCCTATTTAAAAAATCGAGCCAGGTTTTTAACAGGGCTTTTACAAACCAGTTTTTTCTACCTACCTGTTTTTCTTTGGTGTAACCCACTGTTGTCACTCACCTTCATTCATTTGCCTCCTCAGGTGGGGACAGAATTCACCACAATTCTGTACAACTTCATGTGCAACTCGAGCTGCGTGGGTGGAATGAACAGACGCCCAATACTCATCATTGTCACTCTGGAAACCAGAGAGTAAGAGACACTACGATCATCATCCTCATCCTCAGTAGTTGGCAGTCATGCCTCCAGTTAAGTGGTGGATTGTTTGTGACCGAGGTTCTGCCACGCTCTGTGTCCCTGTCTTCCCCCCAGTGGTCAGGTATTAGGCCGCCGGTGCTTCGAGGCCAGGATCTGCGCCTGCCCGGGCAGAGACCGTAAGGCAGATGAGGACAGCATCCGCAAGCAGCATGTAACGGATGCCACAAAGAGCAGTGAGGGTACGAAACGCCGTAAGTAGCGCTGGGGCTGGTGATGGGCTGATGAGCTTTGGTCTCACCTGACATGCTGCCAGTGTGGAGGACCCTCAACCGCTGCGTTCGCTAACACTCAGCACTTAGTGAATGCTGCCAAACTCTCTGCTGCTTCCTTGCCTTTTTTCTGCACTCGTTTCCCTCCTGCTCTGGCTTAGGCTGGCTGTCGAGCACATGGCAGTTGTACTCACTTGTTTTTCTCCTCTTTTCAGCCTTCCGCCATGTTTCCCAAGGCATACAGATGTCCACCATCAAGAAGAGAAGATCCACAGATGAGGAGGTTTTTTGTTTGCCTGTAAGTGTTATTTTGCTGCTAGTGTTACTTTGAAACATTGTTGTGAGTGTGTCTGACCTGCTCACTGACCACTGTCTTTCTTTTTCCCTTATAGATCAAAGGCCGTGAAATTTATGAGATTTTGGTAAAAATCAAAGAGTCTCTGGAGCTCATGCAGTTTCTTCCACAACATACCATAGAATCATACCGGCAGCAGCAGCAAAACCTACTTCAGAAACAGTGAGTACCAGTGTAGATAATTAATAAAGTAATGAATCTTTTGTTCTCAGGCTCATGATGAAAGACAGACCTACATTACTTGCAAGGTTCACCCTTGAATTCAAGTGGACTTGTTCCCTTGTGCTGTGTTTTTAGTTGTGCATGCTTATTCTTAGTAAATTGCTTGTTTGTTTGCACAGTGGCTTTTTGTTTGGGATGAAATAGTTTTCCTTTTGAATAGATTGCAGTGATTTTACTGACTTACCATGACTGACTTGTTGCTGCAAAAGTGGATTGCACTGATAAAGGTTATGCATGAGATTTCTTGATTCTATTTACTGCTGCCACTGAAGCATTGCAGCTATCACGTAAAAGCTTATAATAATTGCTTTAAAATGGATGTTATTCAGTGTTTCCTAGCAGCTGAGAATTTACCCAGAATTTGCTCAGTGCCAGGAACTTTAGAGGGTGAGCCTTGCATCAAGTAGAGCTGTTTTTTTCTTTTCTTTTTTTTTTTTTCCCTTTCTGTTCTCTCACGGGATATGAGCCAAAGCTGATGAATCGTGACAAATGTACCTGGCTATGCTTTGTTAAGGAGAAGCTTCCAAAGATTCGTGGTAACGCCTTTGGGTGCTCTGCCAGGTTTACACAACAGCACCCAACAAAATCCGTGCCTCAGCCTCACCTATTCGCTTCAGCGTAATTAAAACTGTCTCAGACACACATATTCACACACACTTTTCATTGTCCACGCCCATCTCACTATAAGCTAAAAAAGAGGAGATGGGTGTAAATGATAGTTTGACAGCCCCGTGATGATAATTATTGCTTATGTTATAGTTTCCCATTAAGAGACTGGCAGACAGCCTCACAGTGAGATGGTGCAAACATTTGCTGTTTTTCACTTCATGTGTGTTTGTTACTGGCTTCCTGTGACCAGGCAGGTAGTTATGGAAATGTTATTAATAATCATTTAACAAACAATATTTAACAAAATAAAGCTTCATTTCAGATTTTAGTGGGCTTGTTGAATAGTTTTTACACTTTAAGACTTCTGCATGTTTTCCTGTTTTTCTTTGTATAGTCTTAAGATTCTCACAGCCAACAGAGCTTGTTACTCTATCCTGTAATTTCTCTCTCCTACAATGTTTCCCTCTCAGCTTTTGAAATAAAAGGTTCTGTCCACAGTGAATGTTTCAGACCTTTTCTTTTCCACTGTGTAAGCGCTCAATAATATCACTGCTTCTTCCAGTAGTGAACCGCTGTGATCTGTGTCGGCATAGTGCCATCTTCTGGACAGTGGTATTAGTGCAAAATCTCAGCTCCAGCTGTCTGTCACAGAAACCTCCATCACTGATTTTTCTCAGTAACATTCATTAAGCTACAACCTCTGGGCCTCTCTGGGGTCACTCACTCCTCTCTTCTCCTCCATCAGTGAGCCTTTATTTCTCCTCTCTCTCTTCTCTCTGGTTCCTCCCCTGCAGTCTGATAAAAACCCGTCTTGGTAGCCAGCTCCTGGAACCTGCAGGAGAGCAGAGGCGGCGCTGCAGCTCCTCCTGAAACTCTGCCCCACATTCCTCCTCCTCCTCCTCCTCCTCCTCCTCCCCTGATACACGGACCTCCTCTCTGTCTCCTTTTTATCAACGTTGATTTTTCTGATCTGCTAACTTTCTGCCTTTCCTGGGATTCTGCACTGTGGATGTGACACTGAAACTTTCTGTTTCTAAGATCTGTTGCTGCTGCAGGATCATGGAGAAGCACTTCTCCAGTTGAGCCACTGTGCTAACTATAGACAACATGTAGGATGTAGCCCTACACACTGGACAAAGTTATTCTTTATTTATCCACTCTCAACTACTGGCTCTACTGAGTTTTTTTCTTGAAGTTCATAGATTATCATTTTTGCATGCGTTATTTTTGTCCATTAAAAGGACATGTTTAAGGTTGCCTGTCGTGATGACATCCTCACTTTGTTCTGGTCATCACTATTTATCATGTGTCCGTTGCATAGGGTCTGTTTGTGAGATGTTGCTCAGGCTGATGCTGGACAGGAACCAAGCTTAAACATTTGTTTTTCTATCTTACTTGACTTGAGGGCTTGTTCAACTGAATGTGTTCTGCCTTTGCATCTTTATCAGAGCTGGACTCACTGAATCTATCTTGTGGGACTTTTTTTTTTGGGAGGGGGGGGCTTTATTATTGAGAGAACTTTTTGCTAATGCTGGTCATGTTTTATAAAGTGACTGCAGGACAGTTTGTGTGTTTGTTTTTAACTTTCTTCAATAAAGTGTCTTTTAATAGAAACTGCAGGTGTTCACTTTGTTGTGTACAGAGCAAGTTTGAACATTTGACTCTGGCCATTCTGTTTGAAACAGATTATTTTGTTATTTCTGTGTCTGCTGCACTTTTGTCTCTCAGAATATAATAAATAGATTTTTTTTGGTTGAACTCTGTCCTTTTCTTTCTAAGCTCTGCTGTTTCATTAAAGTCTGTATCAGGCTGAAACCCTCCCTGGGCTCAGAACTGACATTTAGTTTCTGTAATGTGATATTATCAGTGGTAGCATCAGTTATGTTAATATGTATACGTGTTCTTTAGGAAAGTCAGTCATTATTGTTTCCATTAAAGGACAGTACAGATCAGAATGATCTGAATGCTGTTGGAAGATGACGATAGTAACGGCCTGTAACCTCTTCTCTCCCGACCCAGGACCTCGATGCCGTCTCAGTCCCCCTTCGGCTCCAGCTCCCCAACTCACGGAAAAGTCAACAAGCTGCCCTCTGTCAGCCAGCTCATCAACCCCCAGCAGCGTAACACACTCACCCCATCCAGCATGTCTGGAGGCCTGACTGACAGTAAGTGTGGCCCTTTGCTTCTCTTCCTGTCTATCTCAGGCTATACCCACCCCCTAGTCATCCCGTCCCTCCTAGGCTTATTGTATCTGTATAAGGACAGCGTGTCCAGGCAGGAAGGAGGGGACCTGAACACCCCCACCCCCCAGAAAGCTTCCCCCTCAAAAAGAATGTGATCCTGCTGAGACTCTCCCGCAGGACCTATTATGATGCATTATGTGTCATGTCGACAGTAACCTCTGCATGCCCCCCCACCCCCCACCCCACCAAACATGTTTCATCGGACGTTACGTAACCTTGAAATCCCAGAGCAGTAAAAGAAAGCTCACAGTAGCTCCTTTTGTCTCTGCAGTGACTCCCATGATGGGCACTCACATCCCCATGAACGCTGACATGAGTTCACTGAGCCCCACACACGCACTGCAGCCACAGCTACCCCTGGTGCCTTCCTCCCACTGTACCCCCCCTCCTCCATACCCCATGGACAGCAGCATCTCCAGGTACCTCATCAAACCATTTTGAAAATTGCGCATTCACCTTCAATTTTAAATAAATAAATAAGACATTATAAAATAAATAATCAAATGACTGGATAGAGTAAAATATACCTATAAACTGTAAAATAATATATCAATATATAATTTATTTCTTATTTTTCATAGTGACACACTTTTATTGGCATCCTTTTTTTAATTCCTTTTTTCAATGGCATTTTTCCTGACAGTGGTGTTGTCACCAGTCTTTTTACCCTCTCACGCCCTCAGCCTTTTTTTTTTTTTTTTCCAATCTCAACAACCGCTACCATAAAGTTAACCACTCAGCTACTGTTAGCTAGACTAACTTTCTAGAGACTGCTGCTGTAAATAAAAATTCTACAGTCACAACAACTAACCTCTCCTTTAACATTAGCATAACAAGGCTGCACATGCTACCTGGCTAGCTACTCTAAAAAAAAACAACAAAAAAAAACCCCAAACAAAATCTGAGCTAACTAGTTAGCTGGAAGTTATTGAGCTTGCTAAAAGAGAGGGCAGGCACTGGTGACAACTCTACTATCATGTCATTTGGAAAAATGCCATTATAAAAAACTGATGTTGAAACATTTTGAGCTAAAAGTTTCTATAATTAAATACATAAAAAACTCTAAAACTCATATTTCATATATCTAAATCGATCTTAATAATTACATAACTTGTTCTTTTATATATTTTACTTTATTTAATATTGCATGTTCCCAAAGTTAGCGGGTATTTCTAAATCATTTAGAAGCGTTATTAAATTAAGAGTTATTAAAAGTTCAGCAACACTTCATCCCTAAATTGTTCTAAAACAGTATTTCATTTTTTTTATTGTATTAAATTACTTACCTCAACTTAGAATACATGTAGTAACTCAGAATCAGGTCCCTTTTTAAGCTCTTTCCTCATGACATCTTTAAGATATAGTGCTTTATATATTGTGCTGTGGAACATCCAAGTCTCAGAAGTCAAACACAGAATTTGCTGATAAGTGCAGAAACCCAGTGCCACCATATGTTGTAAAGTAAATGATATGAACATTACCAAGAGTTTGATGGTTCTGGCTTTAAGTCTGGTCTCCTCTGTTCCTCCCACAGTTTCCTCATACGGCTGGGCTGCGCAGGCTGCTTGGACTACTTCACAGCACAGGGCCTAACCAACATCTACCAGATTGAGAATTATAACATGGAGGTGAGCCCTTGCCTATCCAACACGAGTCATTTGATGGGTTAGAAAGAAGAGTGGCTCCCCCTGCGAATACTAACGCTACCCTGTGTAATGACCATTAGGACCTGTCCAGGCTGAAGATCCCTGCAGAGTTCCAGCACATCATCTGGAAGGGCATCATGGAACACCGACAGGCCATGGATTTTTCCCCACCTCCCCACATAGTGCGCACCACCAGCGGGGCCTCCACTGTCAGCGTCGGCGCCTCTGAGGCCCGGGGCGAGCGCGTCATCGACGCCGTGCGCTTCACCCTGCGCCAGACCATCTCCTTCCCACCGCGTGACGAGTGGTCCGACTTTTCCTTCGATCTGGATTCTCGCCGCAACAAACAGCAACGCATCAAGGAGGAAGGGGAGTAAGACGACCTCTGTCTCGATGTTGCCATTTCTCATTTTATGCCTGCTGTTGGAACATTTCATTTGAAAACTTGGTATTATACTGAGAACAAAATACACATACGCATAGAGATGCACTTATTTTCATTGTTCTCGATATCGCAGAGAAACAAATGGTGTTGAGCAAAGGTGCATTTTATCATGTTCTAATTTCTTGAGAGCACTTAAGAAATGCTGAGGATTTCAAGATTGCTTTGAGGTTTTGTTAAGTGTTCATAATTCATTCCCATGTTAAAGCATGACTGGAAACAAAACTTGCATTAAAGGGCTTATAGGGTTTATATTTCTGCTACGGGCCATAGCAAAAGTGCATTTAGCTTGTAATACATATATGTTTTCACAATTATGGTTGTACAAGTTAGTCAAGTACACTGGTTTTCATCTGTGGCAGAAGTCAGCATTGATTGTATACATTTCAAACATTTCCTGTCAGAAGTATTATGTCAGTTGATGGGCAATTTGTTTTCTGCTGTAGCTTCTATATTTTGCTTTTTTTTATGTCTGTTGTGAGACCAATGCATCACCTTTTTGTGTCAGGTTGTGAAGTATGTATGTTTAAGTGACAGATGGTCATTCATTTGATGTAGCCATATATAGGCCTAATGCTCTTGACCCAGTGTTTTACAGTAATACTATGACTGATGTTTTATTTGTTCTTGTTTTTACTGCTGTGCAAATGTGGTTGATTGCATTTTAAGAGCAGGCTTTTGCTCTTGCAGTGGATGCCTAACACAAGTATTTGTTTTTTATCATGAACCATGTTTTGGTAGAGGTTTATTTCATTTGATAACTGGCCAAAACCTGATATAAGTGTATATAAATTTGTATAGTTCGCTTTTGAAAGTCCCTAAAGAAAATGCATGATTTTCATCATCGAACAAAGCATACTGATGTGAATACTGCCTGGTAGCTTTACCACTGAGAACAATGTTTGTTATTACTTCAGAAGAGTGCATACAGTATGTGTGTATCCTGCCGTAACCAGTAGCCCATTTTCAGCATGGTTTTAAGTAGCCAGCATTGTTAGAGAGCAAAAACATTTGCATTTTCATATTTTTGTACAATGTATTGTAAATATGATGCAATATACCAAGGGTATTTTGATACAAATCTGAAATAAATATCCATACCTGCTGTATTGCATGTTAATGCTCCTTTGTGTCAAATTATTTTGAGTGTTTGGATTCATAGAAATACTAACTCCTTTATACAAACACTAAGATGAAATAACCACAGACAACACTACCCTGCATTTCATGACACTGATTACTTATGGAAACTCGCCATTTATATGAAATGACCAGTGTTAGTTTGAGATGACAGCTCAACTCTAGAGAGACGACTCTGAGATTAACTGAGGAAATCATTATTTCAGTCTTATTTTCCAGGTTAAATAGGCTAAATTCTGATAATTTTAACAACTTTGAGAAAGAAATGCTCCTGGTAACAACATGTGACAATGAACAAACAATAAGACGGCATTTTTTTATTTGCTTGTCCTTCAAGCTGACACTAGGGGGAGTAAATGAACCCACAGCCATGACAGCTGAGGTGGCAGGAATTGTCTACAGTGCAGTCTGACAGCCCTTCTGTCAGCAACAGAAGTGATAGATGGAGATGTGATAAGATTAAATACATTTAGTCAAACACATGCTGTGTCTTATGTCTACCTTTATTTCTGCCGAGAGCCAAGCATCATAGACTTAACTCATCAATTAATCTTGTTACTTGTTCCTATGTATTTACACACAGAAATGTGAATGCGTGCACAAACACAACTCATCAAACATACAGGTCTGAGCTGAACAGAAAGTAAATACTCCACTCATGGTTCACTTACATTATGTACATTTTCAGAAAAATAAGCTTTTTACATTCTGTTACATTTTATACAGACTGTGAGAAACACTGGGATCAGTCTGTGTGAGAGAATCTCTGAGAGTCTCTGGCACAAAGTTACTCGACTTCAGCTACGTGAGCCACTTCCACCTCCATGGTCTGAATCACCTCGGGTGCCTCGTCGATTTTGGCCCCTGTCAGGGCCTGCTGGGCCAGGACATAGTTCACCACCTGCATGATGCCCTGATCCGAGAGCGTGGCCACGGAGCCGTCGCTCACGGCCTGAACAGCCTGCACGGCTTCCACGGCCTCCACCGTCTCCTCTGTGATCAGCACCGTCTCAATCTCCTCTGAGGGTGGCTGCTGGGCGGGGCGGAGCTCGGGGGGGCAGGTCGGACGCCAGGATGCTGACGGCGTGCTCCACCTGGGTGCCCTGGTTGTGGAACTGGAGGGTGTCTTTCTCCAGCATGATCTTGCCAGGCAGGTTGTCGCTGTGGTACTTGGCCATGTGTTTGCGCAGAGTGCGTGCGTCGATGTGGGCCTCCTGGCACACGGGGCAAACATACGGCCGCTCGCCAGTGTGCGTGCGGACGTGACGCTTTAGAGAGCGGGCGTCAGCCCAGGCAACGCCACAAGTCAGACATTCAAACGGCTTAACTCCTACAGAGAAGGGTGGGAAATTAATCATCACGGTCACAACAGATCATGTAAGTGATCTTACACAAACACATAAAGTCTGAGTCTCACCCTGGTGGTTGTTGATGTGGCGTCTATACTCTCTGAGCTGAGTGAACTTTCTGCCACACTGCTCACACTCCCTCTCCAGGTTCTGCTTTACTCGGCCCTTCTTCCCGTGCGTGGCCTTTTTAACGTGTCTCCTGAACAGAGCCTTCTCAAAGAACTCCTTCCCACACACATTACACCTGAGGAGACGTATGAACACGTTTAATGTGCAGTGATGTTCTGGGCAGCATGTTAACGAAAAGCAGAGCACACACTTCGGTTCTGTCGGACTTACTTAAAGGGCTCAGCCACACTGTGGGACTTGACGTGGGAGTACCAGTCCTTCTTCCAGCTGTAGCACTTCCCACACACCTGGCACTGGAAGGGCTTCAGGCCCATGTGCTTATTCATGTGCTGCTGGAGATCTTTCGCTTCATAGAACCTCTTGTCACAGCTGCAGGAGAGGATGAAATGAAATGAGTAAAAATGTATTGAAATCTCATCTCAGTTCATGTGAAGATGAACAGGTACTCACTGAGCACAAGCGAACGGACGGACGTCAGGTTTGGGCTGGTGCTTCTTCATGTGTTTGCTCAGAGCTGAGGCGCGGTGGAAAGTTGCTCCACATGTGTTGCAGAGGTACTTTGATTCACCTGTAGGTTGATTTTAAGTCTTGAACACATTTGACCTTAAAGAACAGAGCTGCAACGTGATGTTATTAAACCATAACTGCCAGCCAATCAGAGACAAGAATTTTCAGGCCCTTGTAACCGTTTAGCAATTTGAGTGAACTAGCCCTTTAGGGAAAACAAACTTTAACCACAGAGTGTACGGACCTGTATGAAGGCTGGTATGCTCCTCCATGCTCCTCTTGCTCACGAAAGACTTCTTACAGAATTCACACTGGAACTGTTTGGTGACGTCGTGCAGCGCTCGGTGCATCTTCAGGCTGTGTTTGTGAGCGAACGTCTTGCCGCAGACCTTACAGGAGTGAGGCCGCACACCTGTGTGATTCAGCATGTGGATCCGCAGAGAATACAGCTTTGGTAAGGTCTTCCCGCAGATGTCGCACACAAATTCTCGTTTGGTGTGCGGCGATGCAGTCTTGTCGTCCAGATCGCTGTCTGCCTTCCCCTCGGAGCTCTGTTCTACCGGGGGTTTGGCGATGGGTGCTCGCTGGCTGCTCTGCTGCTTATGTCGGGCCAGGTGGGCGCGGAGCGAGGCAGCGTACTGGAACTCCTTACTACACAGCTACAAGGACACAGAGACACCACGATGAGAACCTGCTGACAATGTTAACAATAAAACCTGACATGTTGACCAACACCAGTACTTACACTGCACTTATATCCACGAGCTTTCTCGTGTTTTAACGTGTGCATGATGAGAGAGTAGCGTCTTTGGAAGGACATGCCGCACTCAGAGCACGTGTGCTCTCCATCCACAGCGCTCCCTGCTGCTGGGGGTTGATCCTGGCTGGTTCCGGTCTCTGGCTCCACTGCTTTTGTCACGGCTTCCTCTGTACTGACTTCTGTGACTGCCACACTCTCCACAGCGCTGACCTCTGGTTCCGTCCCAGATTCAGACACAGACGGTCCTTCAGCTTGATTCTCCACTGGCTGCTTTGGCGGTCTTCCTCTCTTCCCAGGCCTTGGACCCACCTAAAAAGACATTTACCTACATGAACAAATTCTCACTCTTGACGAAGCATGTGATAGAAAAATGTCAGTTACAATGTAACAGTGTACCTTAGGGGTGGCGGCACGTGGTGGGGTTGAACTTTTCTTCCCCTCCTCTTCATCCTCCAGCCCCATATGCAGACGAGCATAACCGCCCTCAGCGATAGAGCGCTGCCGGAGTCGTCTTTTGTTGGGGTCGTCTGACATCATCTCCTGCCTGTCCGCGTGGCCTTCATCAGCAGAGGGCTCCTCCTCCTCCAATGGTGTGTACTCCTCTGGCTCCACCTCCTTCTTCACCTTAGCTGGGCGCCCTCGTTTGCGTTTCTGGGGTGGAGGTGCTGGATCCGTTCTCTCCTGAGGCGACGCTGCTGCTGCCTCAGCGACAGCTGCAGATGCCAGTTTGAGGACCTCTGAGGGGCTCACTGTGTCTGGCTCCACGTTGATTACAAAGGTCCCGGCTTCAGCGACCTGTGGCTGCTCCATTGCGAGGCAGGCCGACACCACAGCCAGGGACTCACTGGCTCCGGCCTGTCCGCTGTGGGTGACCACTGTCATCGTCTCCCCCTCCATCCCCTCTGCACTGCGTGAGATAAGAGTGACAGTCTCTCCAGGCTCAGCCTCTCCACTGTGAGTGATCAGAGTCACTGTTTCATTCTGACCAGCCTCCCCATCATGCACTTTGTCCCCCTCCACAGCTTCGGTAACAACTGTCATCGGCTGCTCCATGTAAGCTTCTTTGGAAGGTGCTACAAAAGCCAAAGACTCGCCTGTTACAGCAACACCGCTGTGGGTGACCACAGCTCTGCCGTCACTCTCTATGGTCACCATGTAGGACTCATCCTTTACTTCATCCTGAGACGTCGGTAAGCTCGACACCACGGTGTGCACGTCTCCTCTTTGATACACCGTCAGCTTCTGTTCCTCCACCTGCTTATGCACAGACTCACATATCTGCAGCACCTCTGTCATCAGCAGATGCCGGGCGAGGTTGGCAATATCTGCCATGATGCAGAAATTAAATGTGAGCATGGAAGTGTACGCAAAGTCCAGCAGCGGGAGGAAGCTGGCTTTGGTGAAACCTGGAGAGAGAAGACTGAAGGTTAAAGCTGAGCCAACGAGCAGAACATTCAGCACAGATATGAATGAACTGGACTCACCAGAGAGGTCGACCACAGCTTCATGTGTGGACACGGCCCCCTTCTCAAAAAACAGCTCCTTGAAGTATTCACTGCACGCTGCCAGCACAGCTTTGTGCGCTCGGTACTCCTCTCCTTCAATAAGCAGTGTGATGTCACAGAACTGGTTGCTGAGACGCTGCTGGTTGAGTTTGTCCAGCATGGTTTGGCTGTGTTTGGGCAAGAACTGATTCACCTCGCCCTTGCTGTCCACCTGGAAAGAGCACCCACAGGACACACCGACAACAAGGCTCCATTAACAAAAGACTCAACTGTAGGACGATCAATACCACGTCATTGCAGTTATTAGGAGTGAAACAACATTTCAAAGACTTACAAAAACCAGTTCATGCTTGGCCATTGTCTTGGACAACTTGGATCTAAGATGAGGAGATGAGTCAGTGAATATTAAACTATCATCTCCTTCTTCTTCCTCCTCTTCCTCTTCTTCCTCATCATTCACGTTGGCAGCCGCCCTGCGTCTCCCTGGCCGGGAAATCAGCCGAGGTCCAGCGCTGTCGTCAGCGCTGCGCCTGCTCTGACACTGAGCACACTCTCTGATGTGGTCTTTCACATGCTTCAGGATACCTGAGGGTGTCACAAAAAGCACAAGTCACTCACTGATGACAACCAGCCATGGTGATTACAGTTTCTGGAGGCTTTTGTAGTGCTGTTAAATTGTATTATATAACATTGAGAGGTGTTATAATATTTTGTCTACGGGTAGAGTAGAGCTTAGAGGAACTGTAGCTAACGATTATTTCAATTATAAATTTTACTGCAATTATTTTCCAATTAACTGTTTGGTCTATAAAATATCAGAAAACAGAACAAAATATATATCATAACTGCTCAAAATCTAAGGTGACAAATTCTTCTTAATATTCATATTATTTTGCTTGTTACATCTGATTAACAGCTCAAAAAGGAGGTATTCAATTTAATATCACAGAGGACAAATAAAATGAAAATATTGACATTTGAGGCTCTGAAACAATTTGTTAAATAGATAATATAGTTGTATCCAGTACATCTTTAGTATTTATTTTCTATCTTCCTACAAAAACACGTAGAGTGGTGCATTCACGTGCAATCGTGTAGTTTTCAATGTTACTTAAGGGGACAGTCTCCTGGTCAACGTAAAACTAAT
>BRZM01000832.1:0-47035 GCA_033238685.1 Lates japonicus
ATGACACACACACACACCCCCATCTCCTCCCACACACACACACACACGTTTCGCTGTGTGTGTTGTCTTGCTGGTGTTGTGGGGACGTGTTGTTTTTTCTTTCAGGAGAAAAATCTGAAAACTGAGTTTCAGTTGTTGAAATGATTTATCGTGAGATAATTTCACTTCAGTCGCCTGTCTGAGATTCTGGACTGTGGTCGAACTAAAAACTTAAAGGTATCAATACAGTATTGATCAACTAATCGATTGATCACCTGGTTGTTCCAGCTGCAATGACGTCTTCTAACCAAACATCAGCTCTTTGTGTTTTTTCATGTAAAACCTGAATCTGTCAATGGAAACTCTCAAACACAAACATACAAGTGTTCACATTAAAACACACCTGTGAACTGAGTGGTGGTGTCACACAGGTCAAACAAACAAGTTTAAACAAACAAGTTATCATCATCACATCTAAACAAAATAAATGTAAAACGCACAGCAGTGAGTTTGTGTGTGTTGTTTCCTGTCAGACCGCTGAGGAGATCGATCAGCTGACTGTGGACGAAGACCTGAATGACATTGAGAGAGCCGTCTACCTGCTCAGGTGAGAGCTGACTAACGCCTGTAGAAACATGGTCATGTTTTCTGGTTATTTAATGACTCATCACTGCAGTGTTACACAGACACATATCTGTAAAACAGACAGAAGCTCACCTGTACAGCTCACCTGTACAGCTCACCTGTGGGCACTCTGATGGTTTCACAAGTCAGGGATGGTCACACTTTGTCTCTCCTCCTGTATTCAAACTAGTTTCTGGTTGTTGTCTTGGGTCAGAGTCAAGACGAAGCCTGAAGAAATAAAAATCTTTTATTGATCCAAAGATTTCACCTGTCAGAGGCCTCAGGTGAAGGAAGAGACAGTTTGGTCCTCCACCTGTCCTCCTTCCCTGTGACCCAGTAAACTCTGAAGCTAATTAAACATCATGCTGCAGTCTGATCCCTGAGGATCTAAACTAGTTCACTGAACTCATTCAACGTCTGGACTGAAAATCTGAGACCTGCTGGAGAACTGGAGCCTGCAGGACTCAGGGGAAATGGACTGAAGAGGATCAGGATCTGAGCTCAGGAACTCAGATGTGTTTCTGAAAACAAAGCTGGAAGTTGTTGTTGGTTTTTTTTACAGGGGAGACAGAGTAGGGGAATGACATGCAGCCAAGGTCCGACCGGATCTGGAGACCAACCAGGGTCCAGCTGCTCAGGGTACTGAGGCCCATGTGGTACGCACCCTAACCATTTGGCCATCGGGGCGTCCCCACTCGTCCCCACTCCCTAACCCTAACAAAAACAGACTGACAATGTCTGGACTTCATGGATTCAGATCCAATGTCACTGGTCCATCCATTCATTCATTCATTCATCCATCCATCCATCCATCCATTCATTCATCCATCCATCCATCCATTCATTCATCCATCCATCCCTCCCTCATCCATCCATCCATTCATCCATCCATTTATCTATCCATCCATCCATTCATTCATCCATCCATCCATCCATTCATCCATCCATCCACCCATTCCTCCATCCATCCATTCATCCATCCCTCCCTCATCCATCCATCCATCCCTCCCTCATCCATCCATCCATTCATTCATCATCTTTCCATCCATCCATCCATTCGTTCATTCATCCATCCATCCCTCCCTCATCCATCCATCCATTCATTCATCATCTTTCCATCCATCCATCCATTCGTTCATTCATCCATCCATCCCTCCCTCATCCATCCATCCATCCATCCCTCCCTCATCCATCCATCCATCCATTCATCCATCCATCCATCCATCCATCCATTCATCCATCCATCCATCCATCCATTCATCCCTCCCTCCCTCCATCCATTCATCCCTCCCTCCACCCATCCATCCATCCATCCATCCACCCTCCATCCATCCAGCAGCTCTGCTCTGAGCTCTTCACTGTGTCTCTGTGTCCAAACAGTGGAAACTCATTTCACCACCTGAAGCTCATGACCACAGGTTTGGGCTGAAACGTAGATTGACTGGTAAATTGAAAGTTTCACCTTTTGGATCATCTCCATCTTCAGCTCAAAGGTCCGGAACAACGCATCACTGCTGACGCCGCACTGATCCATCCGTCCTCACTGTGAACGAGACCCTGAGCAGCTCACCCCCGACCTGGAGCAACAATCCCGTTTTCAGAACCATGGCCTCAGACTTGGAGGTGCTGACCATCATCCCAAGTGCTTCACACTTGGCTGCAAACCCCCCAGTGCATGCTGGGTCACGGTCTGATGAGCAGTGATGCAACATTCCCAAACTGGGCACTGTCCTCACCTCAGCTGCCCCTTGAGATCCTGTCCACGTGAATCACAAACAGGATCGGAGACAGGGACAATCCTGGTGGAGTTTGACGCCCTCTGAGTGTTGTTCAGCTTCAGGTCCTCATCCTCTGGATCTGTAAACGTTCTCATGTCAAACATTCTTCCTCTGTGTTTATATTTCTGTCAGTGTGGGTCAGGAGGTGCAGAGAGCGAGCGTCATCAGTAACCTGCCCAGTCTCGTCCGCCAGAATCCAGCTGAGACATTTCGTCGGGTCGTACCAAAAGTCCGGGTACGTGACACAAGTCAGACTGTGTGAAGGCAGGCAACAGAGAGCATTCTGGGAATTACAGGTGTGTCACACAGGAATAACCTGTCCTGTCTGTGTGACTCAGGAGGTCCTGAACGGATCTGGAGCTGAAATCCAGCTGGCAGCAGCGGCATCGTTTTTAACCATCCTACAGGACGACATCATCCTGATCCACACACACACCTACTCCATCCTGAAGACAGTCCTGCTGCACCTGAACCACCGAGACACAGGTAACATACCTGAGCCACCGAGAAACAAGTAACACACCTGAGCCACCAAGAAACAGGTAACACACCTGAGCTACCGAGACACAGGTAACACACCTGAGCCACCGAGAAACAGGTAACACACCTGAGCCACTGAAAAACAGGTAACACACCTGAGCCACCGAGAAACAGGTAACACAGGTAACACACCTGAGCCAGAGTTTCATAGACTAGCTGATTTTTTTTTATCACTTACATTTTTATTGAGTTTTCACATGTATATAGGCAAAAACAATACCACAAACAAGGTACAAGTTAAAGTAACAATAGTAACACTAACATACTGTCTGGAGATCCTTCTGTTTAGTCCACTGTTCCATTTAGCATTCGTTCAGTTGGTGTCATGTCTCATATAAATGTTCCATTTTTCCCAGTTTCTTTCAAATATGTTCTCTTTGAGTCTCAACCGGTATGTCAATTTTTCCATAACAAGGATTTCCTGGACAATTTCCAACCACTGCTCCTGGTTTGGTGTGTTCACATTGAGCCAGTTTCTTGTGACCGCTTTCTTGCTTGCTGCAAGTAATACTTTAGTCAAGTACAGGTCTTCTTTCATTACAACCTTCTCAATATTCCCAAGATACATCACTAGACAAGTATTTGGGATTTCATAACCCAAAACTTTTTTTACAACTGAGTTAACATTTTGCCAGTATATCCTCATTTTTATACAGTTCCAGAATATGTGTACATGGTCTGCCTCAACGCTCCCACATAACCTCCAGCAGTCTTTTTGTTTAGCGAGTTGTCTAGATTTTATCTTTGGTGTTATAAAATAGCGAGTTAGGTTTTTCCAGCAGAACTCCCTCCATATTAATGAATTTGTTGATGTACATTGTGTCTCACACATGTGGTACCACTCCTCCTCTTGTATTTGGATTTTTAGTTCTGTTTCCCATTTTGCTTTTATATAAAGCGTTGATTCCTTCCTGCTCTCACCCAACGCTCGATAGAAAGCAGAGATGGGCCGGGACCCCTTCTGTTTGTATGAATCGATAATAACTCCAATCACCTTATTTATAGTTTCATTTGTCCTTATCTCTTTTGTGAAATAATCTGAAAGTCTGAAAGTATCTATAAAAGTCTTTGTTTTCGAGGCTGTACTTTGTCTTTAGATCTTGGAAACTTAGAAATTGTCCACCTTCTGATACTGTACACATTGCTGTCACACCTTTTTGTGTCCATTCTTTGAATGCTGGGTCGTACGTCCCTGGCTTAAACTTTAAATCATACGCAAACCACCCCAGACTGCATATATCCCTGTTAAGTTTATATTTTCTTACAACAGTGCTCCATATTTCGAGTGTAAATGCTACTATTGAGTTCATAGCATGTCTCAAAGCACCTATCAAATGCTTATCCCCCACCAATATCTGGGTTTGAAAGCCCTGTACTTCCCTTTCCATTTCTTTCCATTTAGACTCATAGTCAGGTCTACACCAACAGGGCAGATATCTAAGTTATGCTGCATAAAAATATTCTGTAAGGTTAGGTAAAGCCATCCCCCCCTTGCTTTTGGGTAGTTGAAGTATCGTAAATTTTATTCTTGGTTTTTTACTATTCCAAATAAATCTAGAAATCATCTTGTCCCAGGCAATAAATTTGTTTTGGGGGATATTAATTGGAAGAGCTTGAAATAAATATAACAATTTAGGTAAAATATTCATTTTGACTGTCCGTATTCTGGCACTGAAGTCTAATGGGAGGTTAGACCACCTTTCAAAATCTTTTTGGATGTTTTTTTCAATTACACTATAATTGTTTTCAAACATGTCGGGGAGTGTTTTACTCAGAGTTACCCCGCGATACTTCATTGTTTTAGAATTCCATTTCAAATTATATGCATCTCTTATTTGTCGGGATGGAGAATAATTTAACGAGAGAATTTGTGTTTTTGATATATTCAGTTTATACCCTGAATAGTATTCGTACTTTTCCAGAAGAGACATTAGGTGTGGGAAACATATTTCTGGTTGTTCAAGAAAAATAATGACATCATCCGCGAAAAAGACTAGCTGATTTTTATGACTGATCAACAGCCCTGAGGTGTTTTCCTGATTCTGACGTTGGTGTTGATATTGACGATGTTGATGTTAATGTTGTTGACAGTTGTAAGCAACGCCTGGTTAGAGACTCTGCTGTCGGCCATCAACGCGTTACCCAAGGAGACCATCAAACAGGAGGTACGATGATCAGGGTTACTGGATCCACCTGTTAATTATTCATTATTGATCAGTTTTAAAGCAGTTAAAGGTACAGAATTACATCATCAGCTCAATCTGTCTTACTCTATACCTGTCTCACTCTGTACCTGTCTGTCTCTGCAGGTGTTGAACCCTCTCCTGTATCAGTCTCAGCTGTCTCACTCTCTTCAGGCTCGTCTGGCCAGCTGTCGCATTTTAGGAAAAGTCGCCTGCAAGTTTGATTCCCACATGTGAGCTTCCCTCTCTGAAAATGATTGATTATTGATTAAGCTGATAGTGTTAATATCACACCTGGTCTGACACTAACAGGTGTGTTTTCTGTGAATCAGAATAAAGAAGGAGTTGCTGCCGTTAGCTCGATCTTTATGTCAGGACGTGGAGTTTGAGGTCAGATCTTGTATGTGCCGTCAGCTGGAGAGCATCGCCAGGGCAACCGGGTAAACATCACCAAACACCAAACAAACAAACAAACAAACACCAAACAAACGTCCTGCTGTGGTGAGACAGTGTCTCCTGTCTGTCCTACAGGGTGGACGACACCAGGACAGAGCTGCTTCCTGAACTGGTGGAGCTTGCTGGAGATGAGGAGAGCAGCGTTCGCCTTGCTGCCTTTGACACCATCATCAACCTGATGGAAATGATTGACAGCGGTGAGTCATTAAGTGAAAAGTTTAAAGCCCCTTCCTCTTTACAAACCCCACATTTAAAGCCTGTTCCTCTCTCAGATGACAGACTCCATGTGGTGGTTCCTCTGGTGATGTCGGTGTGCGAGGTGTCATCGCAGGCAGACGAGGCCGTCATGGCCTCTTTGTCATTCCAGTTTGGGAAGCTTTGCAGTGGACTGGCAGGTGAGACTCATCACTGATGTCACATAGAAACAGCAAAGACAATAAAAACAGACTCTGGTGAAATTAAAGCAGAATAGGCCCAGAATATCCAGGTGAGGACAAGCTAAGACTGAGTCCACACAACTATGAAAGAGCAATTTCAGGAAAACACTGTATTGCCAGGAAAAGGTAGACCAAGGTCCCTCCTGGAGCCAGGCCCAAGTGGGGTGCTCATCATTAGGACCCAGAGGCCAGGTTAGTTTTAGTGCCATGGGGCCTGATCTGGATCTGGAAGTTGTGGCCAACCAGCTTGTTGTGGCAGTAACCAAAGAACCCGCAGGTGAACACTGGTTGTGAAGGACATTGTCGAGCTGAAGAAGGAGTGCTTTCAGGCTGGGCGGTCCAGGGGATCACTCAGCCTGAATGTCAGACGGACTGCAGCTTCTGTGGTCACTGAAGTTAAAACTGTGAGTGACATGGAGGGGGAGGCAGGGCTCAGTCCAGACTGTTTCCAGTGGGGAGGAGAACCACTGATCTGGATTGGGAATATAATAGACAATAGAAGGAACACTTGACTGGTTCGTCCTCTATAGAGGAGTCAGAGCTGGAAGACTTTAGGGACTAGCAGATGGTGGTTTCCATTTTAAAAAGGGGCTGGACGATAAGCTCTGAACATCAGGTCACACTGCTCAGCCTCTCTAGGAAAGTTTGTCAGGCTACTGAAAGGAGACTGTGGCTGATGTGGACTCTGCCCTGTTCCTGGATCAGTGGTCCAGATGTGTGGTCTTGTAGAGAGGTCATGGGTGTTTGACCATCCAGTCTACATGTGATTTGTAGACTTTAAGAGGGTCTATAACAGCACCTAACAGGGTATCTTGTGGCGAGTATTATGGGAGTACCAGGGCTGTTACAAGTCCTTTAGTCCTTGTATGACCAGAGTGAGGGGCCAGTCTGCTTTCTCTGCAGGAACAGGTTCTCAGAGGGTGTTGGACTCCACCAAGGTTGTTTCAGTTTCAGTTTGTGGTTTTCATGAACATGGGGACTTTAGAACTGATGAGTCGCAATGTTTCTGAGGAGACGTTGTGTTGCAGGCTCTCTGTCAGACGAGCAAAAGGGCCGGTTGCTGCAGAGGTTTAAGGTGCTGTGTGTCGCTGGTCTGCAGACTGAAGGAAACCAGATGGACATCAACAACGAGTCAAAGCTGATCCGCTGCAACTGCTGCTACAACTTGCCGGTAAATTCACACACACTCAGCAGAGCTTCAGAGTTCAGGTCAATCTTTTAGATGAGTGATGTTGCTTTTTACTTCCTCTCTCTCTGCAGGCCATGGTGGTGTTTGCTGACTCAGCCCACTTCCTGTCAGAGCTTTACCCATCTTTCTCTGGTCTTTGCTGTGACCCAGAGGTCAGCGTTCGACGAAGTGCAGCAGCCAGTTTCCACCAGGTCAGATCATGTGATGCTGTGGCTGCTGCAACATGAACAAATAACATCACAATATTTTATCAGTTTTTAAAGTTTGAACAGTAGTGGAGCGAAACATGTAAAGGTTGTCCTGAAGTGGTACCAGAGGAAAGATCATGGAGTCATTTAAATCTAAAACCTAAAATCTAAAGGGGTTATCCTCTGAGGAGCAAGAAGGAGATCAGGACATTAATGACCAGTAGCTGCTAAGAGATCATGGACATCCTTGGGTTCTGCATCTCCTTGAAGAAATACAGCCACAAAATTCAGTCGACAGGAGATAAAACACAGAAGTTGTTTCGTGATTTTAATAAAAAAGTTCTTTGGTTGCTAATAGTCTGTAAGAAAAGCTGTTTTCTCTGATGTCACATGATGGCTTCCCCTCTTTCCATTGGCATCGCCCCCACCCGTCAGGTGGTGAAGTTGCTCGGTTCAAACGTCCAGGTGGTCCACAAAGAGCTTCTGGTTCTACTGCAGGACGACGCTCTGGAGGTGAGTCCACACTCTGTCCTTGCTGTTAGCATGTTGTTAATACATTAGCAGTATGTCACCAGAACACTGCAGTGTGTTGTCCTGTTTTTCGGTCTGGTTTTTGGAACGACTTGTAGCTATAAAGCAGACAGACTAATGTTTTTTTCCTTTATTGAGGCCTTGCCGAGACCATACACACCTATATTTTCTCCAGAACATGTAGTTTTTTAAATTTCAGATGTCAGTTTTTATTGTGCTAAAACTTCTGTTATTGTTGAGGTGCTGGATGCGCTGATGAATCACCTAGAGGAAACTCTGGAGGCGGTTTTGTCCAGAGGAGAGAACCTGACACTGGACAGCAAGGTGAGAAAACAAACAGCCGTTTTTCTTTCTTTTCCCATTTCTTCTCTAATCTTAGTTCCTCTGTGTTCTTACACGTTCTCCTGGGGTTCTCTGTTGGTTCCTCATCAGTTCCCAGAGTTGCTGTCAGCTCTTTTGTTGGCGGAGCAGAAGGTCGGATGTTCTCTGCGTTGGCGGCTGCATGAGAAGCTGCTGCAGCGTTACAGCTGCCTGGCGAGACTGCTGCCTGGGGAACTGCTGCACCAGAGCTTCTCCCCTCGCATCTTCATCATCCTCACCACCAATGTCAGCACCAGAAGATACCACAACACGTGACGTGATACCACAGGTAAAACATCTGAACAGACAGATAAACTCTCCTCTGGTTGTTGTGGTTTCAGAAGGTGTTGCCTGTACAGAAGGAGGCGGCACGGACGTTCTGCACATTTCTGCGCTACAACCGCAAACAGGAGCAGCGTCAGGAGATGATGGAGCGACTGATCCAAGGTCAGAACTCCTCAGTCCTGCAGTCACAGGTGCTCTGAGTACATCACCTATGAACAGGTGCCCCCAGGTACCTCGGTGATGTATTTTTACATGCTTTTTAAAATCCACATCAAACTCCTGAAAGTTAAGGGATTTCTGCAGTTGTGTACGAGGCAGAAGACTCAGGTTTGGTCTTTTTTTTTGAGAAACGTTGAATACATTTTGAGAACATGTTACAACCTTTTCCAGTATATCAAAAAATCATTGATGGTTCATCTTGGTATGTCTCTGATCCTCAGATCTGGCTCAGGGTCGGAGCTACTGGAACCGTCTAAGGTTCCTTGATGTTTGTGAAATGGCCACTGAGATTTTCTCCAGAAAATACTTCAACAAACACTTCCTGATTCCGGCATTGGAGCTGGTCCATGACCCCGTCGCTAACGTCAGGTAGTTCTGTCAGAACTCTGGCCAGGGAGGCAGCTAAAATCTGTCATGTCAATCTGACATCAAATGTGACTCACCTGTCTGTCTGTTATCCTGTCTGTCAGGTACAAGCTGTGTCAGTTGTTGCCCAGGTTACGTTCATCACTCCGACTGCCGGCTGATAAACAACTACTGCAGCAGCTCGACTTCTGTGTCCAGAAACTCCTCTGCAGAGAGAAAGACAAGGATGTGGTGGCAACCATCCGCAAGGTAACACCCGCACTACCTGACACCAGTCCAGTCAGTCAGAAGACTATATAGGTCTGGGATGAATCTAGTCGACAGAGACCACTCCAGAACTTTGATGATGATGATGAATGGATAATGGATTAACTGTACTCATCATGTTTTTCAGACAGTGTTGGAACTGGACAAACTGGACCTCACAGAGCCTGTAAGCAGACTGTTTTATGAAGTCCTGTAGAATAAATGACAGCTCAGTGTTTTGTTTCTGTTATGTTCTCTACATGTCTTATTCTTTTATCTGCTGTCAGTTTCATAAGAGGCAGGAGAGGGATTTACTGGACCAGAAGAAGGAGAAGGAGGAGACTCTGTTGCTGGAGATGGTGAGTCTGAACCTGACAGTCCATCTTCAGTCCAAATCACTGTCTGTTTTGTTTTAATGACGCCTCCTCTGTCGTCAGGAACAGCTGGAGCGACAACAGAGTGAAGGGAAACCTAACTCTGAAAAACATCCAGAGAGAAAACGTGGGTAAAACTGTCTCTTATTTTTGCATGAAATGATTGACAGGTGTTAGAGGTTTAACCTGAGGATTTGTGTTTGAATGTGGATTACTGGGTTTCTTGATCTGACTGTAGTCCTGCCTGTAAACTGTTGGTCTTTGACAGGAAGGGAAAGTAAGACCAGTCTGTCTGCAACCAAATCCATGTCTGTGTCCTCGTCTGGAGCTGCTTTGTCCTCTGGTAAGGCATAAATATGAATGGAGACGAGTTGTGAATGTGTTTGTCAGTGATACCACTGAACAAAAACTTCCAATAGAATCTTCTTATGTTTAGTGGCTGAGGCCTTTTCAACACACCTTCCCATTAAGATTGTAGATGTACAGAGTATTATCTCCCGCAGGAGCAACAATGCACGAAATCAACTTCATGTAAATCAAAATGTGCCCTGAGAGTTTGGTGTAGTCTGGAATAGTTTAGGATTAGTTATCTGAACAGTCGTGGTTTGGTAAATACCGGACTGTAGTAGATATTTTCAGGCTCAAATCTCATTTACATGGAGGCGTATCAGAGCAAACGATGATAATGTTCCTTCTTCTTACAGGTAAGGAGATGAGGAAGGCTAAACTGTCGAGGAGTCGATCCCTCAGCAGTCAGCCGACAACGTCCAAACCCGCCAATTCAGACAGACCCCTGTAAGACCCACCAGACCTCCTTCACTTTAAACTGTCACTTAACACCAGCAACATGTTTAAGTATCTCAGGATTTTGTTGGGGGATGAGGGTAAATGGAAAATTAGACTGGCGGGTGTACTGGTACTGCAGAAGCTGTACTGGGCTATTGTGGTTCAGAGGGAGCTGATCCTGAAGGTGGTGGTGATCTGGATTCACCAGTGGGGGTCTGTTCCAGACCTAAGCTGTGGTCCTGCTCTCTGGGTGGTGACAGATGGTGGTTCCAAGTGGCTGAAATAAGTTTCCTTGGCAGGGGGTCAGGACTCGTCTGAGACATCCAGGAGGAGGAGAACCATAGCTCCTTCATGTTGAAATCAGCTGATGTGGTTCAACATCTGATCAGGAATCCCCATGAAGAACTCCAGTGTTTTATTTGAAGTGCTGATATCCGTAAGAAAACTTATTTGTGGTTTTAAGAACCAAAGACCATCTCAGTATAGTTGTACATTGCAGCTTCTCTCTGGAGCTCTAATAAGAAGCACTAAAATGCTCTGGTGTTTCAGAAAGAATAAACTTTAGTCACTGAACTCTAATGTTTCTACACTCAGGAAGGCTGTGTAGTGATGTACTGGCTTCCTGACATAATAAAGTTAGTAAAGTTAAGACAACAATAAAAAAAGTAAATGGGACTTTGACAGTTGAGCAGAAAATATATTTACTTTCTCACCTCTTTCTGAAGCTTCTTCACTTGTTCTTCATTCCGTCTTCATCACTTCTTCTCCCTCTTCTGTCTTGGACTTGGACCTTCTCCTAGGTCCTCCTAACAAACCTCTGACTGGCACCATCAGGGTCTTTGAGGACATCCATCTATAACAGCCACCAGTTTCCAGCCAAAGAGGTGACGGAAACACAATCGGTCTGAACGAAACTCTTAACACCATGATGGCAGTCTGGCAGGAGCAGAAAGGACGTTACAATGTCCACCTTCTTATTCTCTTCTGACCTCTAGTGGTTGAAGTTTTCCCTTGATGTAGACGTGTACTTGGGGTGTGGTCGGTGGACTGTGACATCACTGATGGGCGGGGTTATTCGTGCTTGGCTTTAAGTAATTTTAAAGTTTTACCTGTTGTTTTCCTGAATGTTCTGTTTTCTGGTTCTGTGATTCAGGAAGGTCAAAGAGCTGAGCAGTGCATCTGGACCTGGGAAGTCCTCCATGTTACAGAGCAAAGGTACCACCTCTTCATATACGCCTCATCATTAACACTGCCTAAGATCAGGGATCAGTTTTTAGGACCATCCCAGTCAGGACACTCCATGCCATGGTCTTTTTTCTTACATCACATCCTGTGTTCTATAGATGACTCCTTGAGGACTGCCCACTTCACCATGGCAACCCAGGCCACCTCCTCCATGCCAGTCCTGATCCGCAGCAACACCACCAGCCTTCTGGACAGGGCCAGTACGTTGGACCACAGAACTAGTTCCATAGACCACAGGGCCACTTCCATAGACCAGAGAGACCATAGAACTGGCACACTGGATCACAGAACCAGTAACATGGACCATAGGAACAATATGTTGGACCAGAGAACCGGTTCAATGGACCACAGAGCCAGTACCTTGGACCAGAGAGACCATAGAACCAGTACTTTGGACCAGAGAGAGCATCGGACCAGTACCTTGGACCAGAGAGACCATAGAACCAGTACTTTGGACCAGAGAGAGCATCGGACCAGTACCTTGGACCAGCGCAGTAAAACGATGGACCGGGGATGCGGGATTAAGGACAGCCAGTCCAGAAAGCTGTCAATGTGAGTTCTAGTTGAATCATTCTGGTGGTAGAACCCGACAAGTTAATAGTTCCACATGGTTTTTACAGTTTGTCACCCAAAGACCCGTCATACTGGCTCCAGGAGAGCTGGGATAATTTGATGTAGTTCTCATGCTGTTTTAGACGTGTTCTGGTTTAGCCCAGATTAGTCTCGCTGACTTGGCATGGTTTAAGGTGGTTCAGCGTCTGTCCAGGACAGAAAAGTTAGATTTTAAACTTTGTGTTTTCAGTTTTTAGAGGTTAATAATCTGAAGTTTGTGTGTTTCTTGATTTTTTTGTTTGTTTTAATCAACAGAAACAGGAAGTCGAACTCTTTCAACGTCCAGTCGGGACGAGACTGAAGATGATGATGTCATCATACCTCCACCAGGCCATCAGCCAATCAACAGTCAGGGAGCGATTTCAGGACATTACCCAGAATGCAACAGGACATCATCTCTGCCTTACAGTGACAGAGACAGTAGAGTCTGACTTCTATTTGTATCTACTGAGCACTGTGTATTCTAATGATTTCATCCTGTCACCTGATTGGTTCAGTAAATTCCACACATGCAAGCTGTTTCTGTGTTCTTATTAGTTGGTGGTTTCATCTGCTGACGTGTAATTGGTTGGATGAATGCTGACATCACAGGACAGATGTTCCGAGTGTTTCTACTTTCTGTTAGATCAGGTTTAACAAAACGTTCTGATCTTGTTTCACTGATGTAAAGGAAGACGGATCATTATTTCAGACAAACTTCTTTTGTCTGAGTTACAATAAACAAACACAATTTGTTTTAACTGATAACAGAAATCATTGTTGTTCTCATCCATGATGACAACATCAAACATTCGCAATGTTGCGGCTCAAACATCTGTACAGATGTTATTTCACCTAAAGCTTTGTGTCACTGTAACAATCAGAAACTTAGCTGAGCAAAACAAACTGCAAATCTTCACAATAAAACAACCAATCAGCTCTGAGATCAGACACAGCCAGGTGTTTCCCAGCATTCACTAAGCAGCTGTCCTGACATCATGGCTGATGTCAAGGACCGATTGAGCCATGATGAGCCTCTGATTAAAGGTGCAGTTGGTAAAAATAACTCATATCCATAGAGGCTAGTTTTTAAATCAAAAATCATAACCTCCAGTTTGACCCAACTGTCGTTTTAAAAACTCTGTGAAAAAATTGGTTGAGACCGATCAGATCAGAAATCAGACAGCAGTCTGTGGAGTAGTTTTAGTTGTTGGTGACAAAGCAAATGATGCAGCGTTCTATCTGTTGATTGGGTAGAAATATGTGATGTCACAGTGATGTTGCTGTGAGATTTGATGACATCATGTGTCACATCAGCGAGTTTTTACTGTGAACAGAACCAGAAAATGCAGTTGGAGGAAGTGACGTATTTTAATGTTTAATGTTTTACAGTGCTGATATACTGCAGGTGGTACACGTGTTTTTAACGTTGCTATATTTAAACAGAGTAAAGTGTTATGAATTATACACAGCACATATGTTATCATAGTGGCTGTCATGCTAACATGCTATTTAGCTTTAAACATAAAGTCCAGGTGAGGCTGATGAGATGTCATCAGTTAGTGTTTTAACTCAGTTGGTATCAGAGCACACCTGTCTCACCTGTCATCCAGGACTCATAGAGCTGTAGTTACATCTGTGACTCACACTCTCCAACACTGTGAACTACCACTGAACTACAGGGAGCAGCAGTGGTTGGTAGTTTAAATACTTGGGGGGTTCAGAGAGCACAGGTTCCCTACAAAGCCTGACCTTAACCTTTTTGACCTTTTAAAGCAAAGCAGCGTCAACTTGTGACCCGTCGTCACTGGTTACAGCAACAACAACCAGACGATTATTTCTATTCTTTTGATTTATATTTCACTCATTTTAAATGTCTGAAAAGATAAAAATAAAAAGAGATAAAAACACAGTGCTAACTGCTAACATCAGGAATAATGTTTACCATGTTCATCAACTTAGCATGTTAGCATGCTAACAGTAGATAATTAACTGTAAACATAGCGTCCAGCTGAGGCTGATGGGAATGTCATAAGTTCTGTAAATAACTAGACAAATTAAAACATTGACCTGATGATGGGGCTAGAGGAAACCGTCTGTGGAGACTCCTTCATTGTCTCAGGACCGTTCAGATTTATCTCCTGACCTCTCAGGGGGTCCTGACCCTCGGGCTGGGAAACACAAAGAGCTCCTAAAATATTAAACAGACCAGAATCTACTGGCAGTAGAATGACATTAGAACACAGTTAAGCTGCCATGTTATCATTTTAAACTGTTAGAAACATGAAGTTTGACAGGTGTGACTCAGGGGGGCGGGGCTTAGCAGCCTCAGGTAAACTGACATGGTTATTTCTTGGTGGGGTCAACTACTCGGCCCATGAACAGCAGGTTGCCGGTGGTCTGCTTGTACACGATGAAGATGAAGGGTCTGTTGATGGTCAGTCGAGGAGGAAGAGTGGAGAAGATGCTGACTCCGCCCCCTGCAGTGATGTCATCACCGCGCTCGTCAACAGAGACGATGGATTTATGGAAAACCTGAAAACGGGAAATTAAAGAATTCACAGGTGATAAAGTGAAGTTCACCTGTGGAGCTTTTCACAAAGAACTGGTTCGTATAAAAACTCAGTGTCTTTATCGTCAGAGAGAAAATTCACGTTACAGCAGAGTAACAAACAACATAACGAGATAAGGATGTTAGATACCCCCGCTGGACCTCCAAAATACCCCCCAAATAGAAAACAGTATCTTTCACTCATTTTAAATAGGCTGCAGCCAGGAGACATGCTCTGTGTTTCGGTGATCAGACTGAATCTTCTGTTTGTTTCTGGCTGCTAGCGTTAGCATTAGCAACACAGCTAACCAAAGCAGGAAACAACCTAAAGAAACCCTGATCCCAGAACTGTGACAACGGCAGAGTCAAACACCTGGAGCTCTGACGTTCACTCTTCTTCAGCACCTTCACCTCCTCAGATGAGACTGCTTTTTTTCTTTTTTCAGGGTAGTTTCCAGCGACTGACACTTCCTCTATCTGAGGAAAGCTACCAGGTAAAACAACAGCTCCCTCCTCTTCCTGTTTTGATCAGGTGCTGTTCCTTTGTGCTGTAAATCCTTTTTTTGTTTCTCAGTGAAAATTCACACTAGTTCTCAGAAATCTAAACTACGATGGTTTCATTATTCTAAAGCCGTTACACTCAACATTTACTTCATAATGATGAGTTCACCTCTCAGCACTCACCTGGTCACTGGGGGACTCAGGATTAAAGGGATAAAATAAAGTTTTTTCTTTCTTTTTTTTAAAATCTCTGCCAGTTTTCATCTGTCAGATCAAAAATCAGAGGTTTTGAACTTGGAACATTCTTACTCTTCACTCACCTGTGAGAGTCTGGGTCCTTTAGCCCCACCCATGTTGGTGATGTCAGCATTGTCCTGAAACACCTGAGTGATGTCAAGAGTCTGGAGGACGTCCTTCAGCATGTAAGAACGCTCCAACAAGAAGCGAGGAAGCAGCACCTCCAACTTCCTGTTTACAACATTTACACAACAAGGTATTTTATCTCTGAAACTGAAGCATGTTTCTGTTCAACGACAGAAACAACTCTAATTTATTTTTCTTTAGTTTTAGTTCTGTTGTATTAACATTTAACTGTTATCATCAGACAGTTTGCAGACGACTCTGTTGTTTATGTTGATGTGAGAGTTTCATAGTAAAGGAGACAGGATCTCACGTCTTCTTCAGCTGTTTGATCCAGGCCTGGATCTTCTCCGCCGTCACTTCCTCTTCCACGGCAGTGACGTCCACGTCTTCGTCGGGCAGCACGACCAACATGGCCATCCCGTCTGTCATCGGCAGCTTCAGCACGCCAGCCTTCACCGAGCTGTCGTAAGCCAGGAAGTATTTATCAGCCCTGAACATCATGGTAACCATGACAATGTGATACCTGTCCACGTAGAAACGCTCCTCCTGAGACAGGGACGAGTTAAAGGACGGACTGAACCGAGCTGAAAGAGAAAAGAAAAACTTTATTCATACAGAAAAAAAAAATCTGCTGGTCCTGGTCTTAGCAGAGTCCCAGGTGTTAGGGTTCCTCCTCAGTGTGGCCCCACCCCCTCTCCAGTGACTCCGCCCTACAAAAGGTAACAAGTGATATGTACCCTGGTACGAGGCGGCTGTGGCAAGCAGCAGCTGGGTCTGGGGGTCCAGGTTGGTCACCAGCTCCTTGATCTGGTCTCCAGTCTGCTCCTGGGCCCAGTGGTTGATGGTGTTGATGGCTTGCTCCGGTGACGTGTAGGCCAGACTCTGAGCGGTCCCCCCAAACTTCGTCTGAACCAGGTCCAGGTAGGACGAGGACACCTGGAAGCTCTGGGCGGGGAAGACAGCCATACCCTGCTGGAGGTTCGTGGCTGTGCCCCCCTGCAGGATGGTGGTCCTCAGAGTCTGAAACAGATCTGAGAGCAGCAGAAACTCAAACTTCTGACCCTCACCCACCCCACATCCTACCCCTGATCCCTTAGACCTGGATCTACCTGGGAGAGTCTGTGGGTCCAGTCCGGTCAGGGTGAGTCCTTGGAGCAGCTGGTCCTGGGTCGGCCCGCTGGTGGCGTTCAGCAGTGCTGTCAGTCCGGCGGTCAGCGCGAACGGAGACAGGAAGACGTTGTCGTCAGTCCTGCTGGCAACGGCTCGGTACAACCGGGCAGCGAAGTCCGAGTTTCTATTGGTCAGGTCTGCGACGGACGGGTCGACCGTCTGAGAGGAGACCGGACTCAGGAGGTGGTGGAGGAGGAGGAGGAGGACGGAGGGGGCGGAGGGAGTCATGGTCATAGCGCCCACTGTAGGAGGAGTCAGGAACAGACACTGATCTGAGGTCAGGACCAGGAGCAGACTGGAACCAGAGGGCGGGGTCTGCACCGAGCCGATTAATGACAACTGAAGCATCATTGATCAGAACTGTGAGACTTCCGGTCCACGCCCACTGTTCTCGAATGACGTTATAACCCGTCTCTGTTACTGATTTTAGATTTGACATTTTAAACCGTTTTTCTTTGTCTGAGAGGTCTGGCTTTTAATTTGAAATGATTATTTTTTCCTGTTTGGATGCTGAGGATATTCCTATCAGTCCAGATCGATTATATATCTATTGATCAGCTCTCTGCTGCTGTCTGCACAGCAGTAACATTACTCTGATCTGATCGCTCCGTATCGATGATGTAATCTATTGATAAGCAGCGGGTGACCTGCAGCCTGTCCGACAAACAACCGGAAACAAACAAACGTCATCAATCTCACCTTCAGTTGATCTTCGATCTTTAATTTTTGATCAGATGTCTTTCTGCTCTGAAGCTTCACGAGCTGCGCATCACCGTCTGGCTCGTGCCCCGATCACCGAGGGAAACAACTCAATTTCCGGTCCCCTCTTTTCAAAATAAAAGTCCCGTGCAGCCGCAGCCCCAGAGATAAAAACGGAAACTTCTCCTGAAAGATGATTCAACATTTCCTGTGTGTTTCAGCAACATCAAACAACAACAACAATAATCAGACAACAACACAAAGGTCTCAACAGAAACATGTAATTACTGTTAATTATTATTATATTCACTTGTTTACTGACAGAAATAATGACTCAACAAATTATAACTAAAATGTCTCCTCGTTTCAGGTGATTCTCAGTCTCATCACTGAATCACTCTCCTGGTTTACTTGGCTTTCATCCACATCTCATGGTCTTCTTCAGAAGATGAAGGACTTTGGACTTTCAGGAAACTGATAGATTAAACACAAAGCCCCGAACAGTGGAAAACAAAACTATAATTCAACAGAAAAACAAACCTGACTCTTTATCTAATTTTAGTTCAGAACAAACTGAATTTTCCAGGTTTGATTTACAGGAAGTTAAATCTGAGCTGTTTTCACGCTTTTATTTTAAAAGGAACAAGGCAACATCCGGTTGTCTATTGTACTCTACTGTGCTTTACTGATGTCAAACCGCGCAGGCGCACTGACCGAAACATGACGGCATAATGTTATTCCACGACGTTATGGGAGGAGAAATTAACAGGAGGAGGAGAAGTAGAACAGAGTGAACAGAGTGAGGGCCTCACAGTAAACTGTCCACCGTGTGTTTTATGTAAACACGCAGGTTGATCACTGAGCTGATTTATGGTGAAAAGGCCTAATGCAGAAGTTCCATTAGAAAACCAGTGATTTTCAGTCTGATCAGTCTGAGTTAAAGAAGCAGCTCAGTGATGTGTTCAGACACCTCAGTCTGTGTGTTGTAGATTAAAATACAGACTCTGACATTACGTGATTAATTTGTTCACCATCACCTTTCACTGTGTTTGTAAGCAAGACATTTTCATAAATATCCGTTTTTCAAAGTTTGAATGTATTTATAAACTGTGGTTTATCTGTCGACCCCTCGGACTCCCTCCCTCCACACGGCGGCGTCTCGTCCGTCTCGGGCCAGGTGAGGAGCAAACACCACCTCCAGCCTCACGGAGGGAGCTACTCTGGTTACTACGGGTGATGGTCCCCCCAGACGCCCGCATCATCAGCACCATCACCCTGAAAGTTGGCCCAGAGCCTTGAAACAGAGTGACAAGGCCGGAGGCGGAGGACTGGGACAGAAGAAACGACAGGTTCATACACAGTGATCACATGTCAATAAAATCAGATCAGTGACTGATCAATAACAAATCAATCAATCAATATCATCAACAGGTTATTCAAGGACTGAAGGTAGAAGATCCACAGGAAGGAAGGAGGGAAGGAGGGAGGGAGGAGGGAAGGAGGGAAGGAGGAGGGAAGGAGGGAGGAAGGAGGGAGGAGGGAAGGAGGAAGAGACGAGGCAGAAACAAGATGAAACGTGTCGTAAACATTAAAGGTTTTTACCCCAAACTGTCGTCTGATGAGTTGAAAACATCTGTGACCTGAAACAGACACGTTATTGATTATTGATCTGTGATAATCAATGAGGGGCAGAGAATCAGTGAACCGCACATGCTCAGTCAGGTGATGACATCATCAAATAAAACCCAACGTCGGAGCTGCAGTACCACGAGCCACCACAGGCTGAATGGAGGCGCTGTGACGCACCTGTGAGCAGGACCAGGTGTAAACAGATCAGCTCCACCTGAACCGCACCTGGGTCACCTGTCTGACAGGTGACGTATCTCACTTTATATCTTTTCAACAGTGTCAGAAACACCTGAACGCATCATGTTACATTCACTGGTGGCCGAGGATGAAACAAGTCACATGGGAAGAATAGGTTGATACAGAGGACAGGTGTGTGTGTGTGTGTGTGTGTTACCTGGTTGATGCAGAGGACAGGTGTGGTGAACTCCTGGCTCAGGTGGTGCAGTGCGGAGGAGAAGGTGAGCAGCTGTTTGTTCCTTTCCAGCCAATTATCAGCCAGGAACTCGGACCTGAACAGAGCTGCCACCGAGTCCACGACCAGGAGCCGGACCAGACCACGAGCCAGAAGGAGGGGGACCCGCTGGGACAGACACACCTGGAGGGAGTCCTGAGAGAGAGAGAGAGAGGGACAGGTGAGTAACCACTCAGTCCTCCAGCCTCTGACCTGGTCTGAGATCAGCAGTGGGAACTCACCAGATCAGCGGCATGTTCTATGTAAACGTGGTCACTGAACTGGAGTCTGTTGATCAGTGTTGGAGGAACGTCAGAGTGAAGAGACGACTGTTCTCTGATCAGCTGCTGCAGACGCCTGATGGGAAACGAGTCCTCAGTGCAGATATACACAGCTCCTGTTCAACAGAGACACGGTGCGTTCACTGACAGGAGATATACACGGCTCCTGTTCAACAGAGACACGGTGCGTTCACTGACCTGAGTTCAGCCCTCCGTGCCGCGGGGGGTACTGTACAGACAGGCAGAGCTGCAGAGCCAGCTGAGTCTTTCCCGCTCCGCTCTCTCCAGCGAGCTCGGTGACGCCCCCCACAGGCAGACCCCCCCTCAGCAGCCGGTCTAGGACGGGACAGCCCACGCTGAGTCTGAGGCCGGACTCGAACCTGCGACACTGTCCGCGATGGAGGAGTAGGGCTGAGAACACACAGGCAGGTTAACACACGTTATGACATCACACCATGACGTCCAATCAGACGGCGGCGTTGGCGCCCTGACCTGGGACTGGAGGGTGTCGTCTGCAGGCGGCGGCGGCGGCGGCGAGCAGCTGCTGGACGTCAGAGCGGGACAAACCGGTGAGTCTCTGCAGGTCCGGACCTGAGACACATAAAACCTCCCTGACGGACTTCAGGGCTGCAGGGGAGGACACACCTGGTTACCATGGTAACGGGTTTAGAGGCCGTCACCTCATCGGCCTGTTTTAACATGAGCTGAACCTCTGAGCGTCACGAGGACCTGATCCAGAACCTGAGGTTTCAGGGACCGTGTGGAGTCTGGATCTGTTACAGGGAGGTTTATTAAGACAAGAAGACTGAAACTACAACAGAAGCTCAAACCAAACTCCATATAAAATCTGGTGGTTTTCTGTAAAACTTCATTAACATGAAGAATAACGTTAAAGGACTGAGTCAGAAATGTAATAAAGCCCTAACAGGATTAATACACCTGTTCACCTGGTCCAGCTTTTGAGGCTCAAAACAAACTGCATTTTAAAAAGTTATATTCAGAATGAGCTGATGTTGACACTGAGACTCAGAGTTTCAGACTCTGTGTTCAGTCATGGTCTGAGGTCACCGCACTGGACGACAAACAGAAAGCTGAAGTTTTTGAATGGAGTCTGGTTCTGCGGCTCTCACCTCTCCTTGCGGCGGCTGCGATCCTCGGGTTCAGTTCCAGTTGATCCCAGTTCATCTCCCGGCTGAGGACATGCTGAACCGCCGCTGATCTCCAACTAAATCTACCGTTTGTTTGTTTGTTTGTTTTTCTGTCCGCGCGGCTCCAAGACAGACACCCGCCTGAACACTAGACGTCATCACGCACCGCCGGGTCGAACCATTTACGCGAGTCTGTGGGGGTAGCCCGTCCTGGTTTAAGACTAGAACCAGGTCCGTCTGTGACATCACACAAAGAAACGTTAGTCTGACCAATAGAATTTACAAACAGCTGCTGGAATATGACGTAATTGTTTTGCCGTCTAGCAGCAGGGGTTCATTTCTTTCGTCATCGATCAACAAACTCCCCGCGCGAGCTCCGAGTGCCGTGACGTCACTACACGGCGCCACAGGAAGAAAACCGATCAGAAACCGTTCAGAGATCAATCATCAGTATTTTAACGATCAGCTGTTTCTAATGTTCGTCCGTGGTTCAGTCTGACGGACCAATCAAATGGATTCTACCGGGGAAGTAAAGCTGACGTCACAGACCGCCGCTGCGCGTTTCTAACCGCCAAAGAGAACTCTATTGTTTTCTACTGTGTGAGTCCATCAGCCGAACCGAGCCGGTACCGTTACCGGTTCATCCCACAACGTTGTTTCCATTATCGATTGATCAGTATTTGATCCATAAATTGTCAAAAAACAGCGAAACAGTTTTTAAAGAAACTGTTTCAGTCCATCGATCAATAAATGAATCATCTATAGTTTCAGGTGATTGATCCAGATCAGGCAGTGAAACAGAAACTGTTTCTGGGTCAACTCCAACCAAACTCCATTCAAAATCTGTGAGTTTTAAAGTTTCCCAGCCTCAGTCTCATTATTTTCATTAATTCACTGATTCTATTTTTGTCCATTAAATGTCTGTTTTACTGTGGAACAGGAAGTCTGATGTACGATTAACTGAAATCAGAATAGCTGCTGATTGATTTTCCATCAATGGATTAATAAACTGTTAAAACTGATCGTTTATTAGTCTCAGCCTCTGCACTGTGACATTTAAAAACTGTTGGAAATTAAATGGTTAATGATCAGTTTATTATGAACTGATGAACTCTGAATCATTGTGACAGTCTGCAGCTCTAACGAACTGATTGTTCATTAAATCGATAGTTGAAAACAGAAACGTTTGTTTTTCAGTATCACAGTTTTAATCTTTAATGTTTCATTTATGTTTGATTACATGTTTTTTCTGCTGCTGTGAATAAATCTGATTAATCAGTTTAAACTGATCTCAGGTCAGTTTGATCAGTCTCTAACCTCCTCCCCCTCCCTGTAGGTTTTACTGACCCCCTCCACCATGAGCTTTAGGGTGTGCAGGACCTGTGGGGGGGGGCAGACATCGATGTGGATCAGGCTCGGGGCAGCGCAGTGTGCACCGGCTGTGGTTCGGTTCTGGAGGACAACATCATCGTCTCTGAGGTTCAGTTCGTGGAGGGAAGTGGAGGAGTTTCATCTGCTGTGGGACAGTTCGTCTCCGCCGACGGTGAGAAACGTTTTCTCAGGTCTGAGGGTCATAGCCGACGTCACCTGTACCACCTGTCGTTTACAGGAACAGGTGAAGTCAGGTGCTGCTCGTTCACTACAGGTGACGGTAACCAATCAAGCACTAAATGGTCATATTTCTGTACGGAGTCTGGTACAGCGTTGTCTCTGTATGTCAGCCAGTAGTTTAAAGGACAGTGTCAGCCTCTGTTAACTCTCTGCAGTTTAACAAAAGAAATAAACTCCACACAAACCAGAGTCCAACTCAGAGCTGAACAGCTTCAGATTTACAGACAAATGTTCTGATTAAAAAGTTGAGGCCTGAGTTTGTGCTCTACATCAAAACAGACAAATAACTTTGGAGAAAAATAAGATTATCTAATATATATATTCTAGGAAAATAAGAGTCTGATGAATCATCTTTTAGTTATGACCGATGTCACACTGACAGCTGTTGTTCTAACAGTGTAATCTGAATTTACCTAAGCAGGTAACACAACATCAAACAGGTGAATGTGAACAAACTGAAGCTTTATTGAATCAGTTAGAAGCTGTTTGTTTCTGATCTTCATCAGCTGATCGGTTTACCTGAGAGGAAAAACAACAGTTACATCCTCAAACACCTGAATGAACACACGTCAGTGATAAGGAGGCTTCACTGGTTTCATTGGGTCGTTCCAACACAAACAGGTCAACGCACAGAGACGGACTCACAACAGTATCATTTATCCATTTACCCTCATACTGCAACTGTATCTGTAAAATAATGTCAATAAGCTGATCAATAACTTATTCACAGTCAATCTTGTCACAGTAGCAAAATCATTTTAAGCCAATCATTCGACGGTCCTTCAGTCCACAAACAGACACAGCATTTATTAAATTTTCAGTTGATTTTATTGACTTTTACTGTTGAGGGTTTTTGGATCTGTTCTGTTGTGCTTATTTCTTCAAGATCTGAGATCTTTATGACCAAAAACATTTTATTTTGAGATGGTTTTAACATCTACTTTTTGGTAACGCAAATGTTTCTGCAGCTCTGCGTATTAAAATGATCAAACATCAGTTTACATTCATACCTCTACTTCTGCATCATTTCCTACTTTTGCTTGTTTCAGGATTTTTTAAAGTAGTATTTATTAGTGTATTTTATTTTAGGATGTGTGATGGTTTCCATCTTAACTGTTTGGACCTTCTGTTTCTGACCCAACTGAATCAGTAACATGAACAAAGATCTGAGTGCTGACAGTGTTGGTACCTCTCATGATGCCTTGGTGAACACTGGATCCATATGGACTGCCACAGTCTGAACTTGTGTGGGTCATTGGGTCTGAACCCGGACCAGTAGAACCATCAGGACCAGTATAACCAGCTCCTCCTGCAGTGGGGTTGCTCTGTATGTTGGTATCAGCTGGTTTATATTCTCTGATGTTGACAGGAATGTTTGAGGTGTTCTGCAGAGTGGAGCTGACAGAGTCCAGGTTTTGGAGGTTCTGCAGTCTGGACTGGTAATGAATCTGGACTCCTCCAGGCAAACCAGGACCAGGTCTGACTCTAATCTGAGATGTACCTGATGGTGGGGGACGAGAAGAAAAACTAAATTTCAGACTATTGAAAGAATCAATAAAAGATTTGATCAATAAGCTGGTGATTCTTTTCCCTACCTGTTGGATGAAGGACGTTTCTCAGTGATGAAGCAAATTCTTGTCCCCCTCTGTTTCCTGTCTCAGCCACAGACTGCATTAGTCTCTGCTGGTGTTTTTGATGAACTGGTTTCTGCTGGTTTGGGGCTGGATGGACCAGTTGCTGCTGGTGTCCCTGCTGGTTTAGGGACAGATCAGTGATCACTGATGCAGAATGATGTAGTTTGACTCGGACACTGTGAACACCTTGTTCCTGCTTCAGTGTTTCGAAACCTGTTTTCTCAGGCAAATGTTCCTGTCTTGTGTTTGGACCTCTGTGGTCTTGAAGCTGCTGGGACGTCCAGTGGTTCCCATCATTGCTGACAGCTGTCAGACCAGTATCATACTGGGAGGGATTAAAGATTTGTGCGTTTCTTTGTCTGACGACAGGTTTATGGTTCAGATGATGATGATGTTCAGAAGACACAAATTTGCTCGGAGGTTTGACTCTGATGTTCTGCACTCTGGGCTGAAATGTCTCTATGTTCCTCCTTTCAATGGACCCAGTTCTCTCCAGGTTAGGGTCAATTTGGCTGGTTGCAGTAGATGTCAGCTCATTGCTGACAGAGTCCTGAGTTCCTCTAGATGAGTCAGGGATGGTATTTTTGTGTTTGGTATCAGCAGGAACATATTTCCGCTCTCTGCTGGGCAGGATTAGTTTGCTACCGGTTATGCTGTGTGGGTCTGGGTTGTCCTGAGTTGGTGATTGAAGTTCTTGGTGAAGCTTGGAGGCTTGAGAAGGATCATACAGACTTTGAGGCTGGCTGGCCACCCTCTCCTCCATGTTTGCCATTTCTGTCCCACCACCTGAGGACCCGTGATGGCTCAGAGTCTGAGCAGAGCTTCCCAAGCTACTTTGCAATTGTTCAGAAACTGGAGAATCAGGAGTCCCACTTAAAGAATCCAAGACCAAGGCTGGGATATCATCTCTTGGTCCTGAATTTTCACCTTTCATTCCTGCAAAGTTGAGGCTTGGTGTGTTGAGGTTTGACAGCTGGATGCTGCTGTGTAGCACCTGGTCATACCTGGGAGCAAAGCTAGATAAAGGGTTGAATACATTTTGGCCTTCTGTCTTGGACATGAGATGACCAGGATGAGATGAAATCTGCTGAGGGACTTGGTAGGCACCAACAGTTTGAGGATTAGGAGAAGGATTCAGGATTGGGTAAGTTTGGAGTTCTTTGGAGTGTGAGACCAGCTTGTTATGTCCTCCTGGTACTCTAATGAAGTGGCTGGATCCCAGTTTGGGCTGAGGCCTGATGGCAGGGTGAGGCAGGACTCCACCTGCTGCAGGAGTTTGTTGGACCTGGTTAGTAGGGGTATTGATGGTATACCCAGAATCCTGATGCGAACAGTCATGAGCATCGACTTTATTTGATGAATCTGCAGAAAAATACGATTTTAAATCTGAATTCTTAAATCTAAATTCTGCCATTCAACCACACTCCATTCAGATTGTTAATAACTCAGACTGTGACCTTTAAGGCTCTCAAAAACTTTGATTGAGCCAAATCCGGGAGTCTCTGATCTGAAGATCCTGTCCACAGAAAGTCTGTTGACTCCACTTAGTGGATAGAAACACCTCACTGTCAACCTGTTCAAGAATCAGACATTTCTTAATCAACACTCTTGAATATTTTTGTTCTAGCTCCTGGTTGCAGTTCAAACAGACAGCCTGGGACTACCAGGTTATAAAAGGTTCAGATCTATCGATGGTTTGTGATGTTCTCCTTACTTGAACTGAGATTCCCTGGAGATGAAGTTTGGTCCGTCCGCAATCAGCTGTCTGTCATGGAGGATCTCGTTCTCATAGACCATGTATGACTCCCCGACCTGTTAAACTCTCTTCAGTTACGAAACCTTACTACACCTTTACATTCACACATCTGGATATTCAGCATCTAAACTCTATCTGGAGCTTAATCTATTTACCTGGCCCTCTGCTTGTTCAGATACACACAATGTAAATTTGTAAATTTCCCACAAGTGGGATAAATAAAGTATATCTTATAATGTTAGTTGTTGCCCTTTCATGACACCCACCCAATAACATTTCTAATGAATTGATTGCTAACTCTACTATACATCAGAGAAAAACCTAAAAAAGGATTCAGTTTACCATCTTATACAACTGAGAAAACCAATAATTACATTTCAGACGATGGAACCAGTGAAATTTTTGCTCAATTAAAGACCAATGATCAAAATGATTTCCAATTAATCGACAACTTATTTCGGCTCTGTTCCTGCACTACAGTGTTCCTGGCAACAAACCCAAGTTTCTACCTTTCCCCTCGGAGTCATACCATGGCTCTGGTCCCACAGGAGTCCACCTTGAACTCAAACAGGACTCTTGATCCGTCAACCTGTTTGGGTTCACAGGTGGGGTCCAGCAGACTGGTTCTTTCAGGCTGCACCGTGGGCCAGGTGGATGTAAGAGTTGTCACCACTGTCATGGTCCCGTCTGCAGAACAGACTGAAACCACAGAGGGTCAATGTTAGAGCTGTACCCGTCCAGACCAATCATGACTGTCAAGAGTGGGTAGATGAGTTTGCCCATTAATTTTGTCTGAACTTGGTGTTGAGTCTGTTTAATCTCAGCATCAATCCTCATTCATGTTCAGATTTAACTTTACTGCTTTTCTCAAAACCATTTGAGGCCTTTTGGGACAAGTGAGGATCATACAAATTCCCTTGTGAAATTCAGGCTCATTTTTAGGTTAAAATACAGCTTCTTCAGGTTCAGGGTAGGAGTGCATATTACCCATCATATCCTCTGTTTTGAAGAGGCAGCGTTTGGAGGTGGACGTCTGGACCTCCAGTGTTTTGGAGTCTCTCAGAAGAAGCTTAAATGTTCCATAAAAGTTTGCCAGGTTGATGCCCTAGAAAAAAAAACAGAGGGTTCAAATATAGTTTGTGAGCAAGCACCCCAAGTATCTCCAGATACTTGAACAGATTTGTGACAGACTGAATCACGTCAAAAGGTGGACTGCCTTTTTTTGTTGCAGCAGCAACTTTCACCCACCTTTAAATCCCCAAATTTCCTCCTGAGACTTTTGGCACTGTTAGAAACTCAGGTAGTGTTTTCAGTAATGTAGTGGGCTGTCATGCATTGTGGTCTCTTACTTCATATGTGTACCCAATGGAGAACACAGGGACTTCCAGGGTGGTTTTGTGGGCATCATTGTGGAGGTGGTACCCTCTCTGGGCTGCTAGCTGTGATGTCAGAGGCTCATGGTTGACACCCACCTCCCAGAGACTCTTGGCTTGAGACGGTCGAACCACGCTGAAGGCGATTCCTCCATCAGAACACTGAGCTGTGATCTCTGGAGGGACTTAAAAGGAGAGTCTACATTTAGAACTAAGTCAGTGATAGTTTTACATGTTTTAGTGGTTACTATATTATATATATAGTCCAACAAAAGGTGAAACTTCTTTTTAGAACTAGACTGAGGTGAAGAGTGGGAAACGGTGTACTTACATGCATCGAACACTTGTGCTGTGATGAATGTGTGGTGGTGGTAGGAGTCTCTCTGGGGCATTATTGTTAAAGTGAAGTTTATATCTATGGAGTACTGCACTACACCTCCACCCAAGTACTGTAGGAAAACACAGGTGGCAACAGAATGGACTTGAAATAACATTTATATTCCATCTCATTTTGTATGGTTAGTAACAGGAGGTATTAAATGTCAAAATAATAAATCAGCATAATTTGTCCACCAGTAGTTCCAGAGCTAGATAAACACAAAGTGACATAAAAAAAACCCCCATCTGATAATCCATTTATGCTGCAGGAATGAAAACCTAACCCATTCTTCTGTGTATGGGACAGAGCTCTGAGCTCTGCTCAGGAGCTGGTATCAAATCCAAGTTCAGGAACTTTAAGGGATTTGCAGCACCAGTGCTGTCGATCCCGATTGGTCAAGCAGCATTAAAACATGAATGGAAACAATAACCACAATAACCACCACTAACAAAAACAGGCCCAAAGGAGGTGATCCTGATTCTAGTCCTCACCATCCAGTGGACAACGCTGTCTTCAAAGGGCAGCTGGAGCTTGTAGGCTCGGCTGCCGTTAGCATGAACCACAGGACTGATGCTGACGCCTCCTTCGACGCTCTCTGCTATCATCAACTGCTTTCTGTTGATCCACACTTCCTCTAAAATGACATCAGCGGGAATGTTTCCCAAGTAGATGCTGAACACCTGGTCATCACTGATGGTCTCTACAGGAAGAAACAAGTCAGAAGAACTAATTTCCAGACAGAATTAAGGAGTCTGATACAGAACAATGGCAAGATATTCATTTATTTTTAACTAGTATTTTACTTACTTACTATTTATCTTTAAAATTTGTTGATCAGCACAAAAAAAGTGTCTTCAGTTCCTAATATTATTATTTCTTCAGTCTGACTAATTGTCCAAAACCAGAAAGATTCAGTTTAGAGTTTATATTAAACAGAAAACTAGTAACTCCTCACTCTGAAGAATGAAGAACCACAGAATGTTTGGAGGATTGAGTTTGTGAAATGACTAAAGACAGAGTTGTTAGAGAAAGGTCATGGAGGCACAGGGATGTAACAGGTCTTTCATTATGCCTTCACAACAGACGCAGAAACACTGCAGATGTGGATTTATTCAATTTCAGTGTGTTCATTGAAGCAGGCTGAGGCCTTTAATTCTGTAAACTGGGAGACTTACGGTCGAGGCTGAAGGGTGGACGGCAGAGCAGTGGCGTGTCGAGCACTCTGAGCATTCGGTGTCTGGTGTCGATGCTGCTGCCGTCTTCATACAGTAGAGAGAAGATGTGTTCGTACAGCACGAAGATCATGTACCTCTCCTTGTACATGTTGTTCACCACTAAACTCTACAGAGAAGAAATTACGTTTGTATTCAGAATCTGCCGTTGGTCCACATCAGATTCTATACAGGGACTTCAGTCCTCATGGTTGTCGGCCGTGATCAAACTAAATTTGTTTGTCAAAACCTCATTCCTGTCTGAAGTTTGGACGGGACTGACTGTACCTTCCAGTAACCGCCCTCTGCCCCAAAAGGAACCCCGATCTGGACTAGTCTTCCTCGCTGGACCAGACTGAAACCTCTGGTGGTGGCAGTGGGTTCATCCAGCAGGACACCCTCCACCCCCACACCAAGGCTCCGACTTTCAAACCTCGCTACTCTTTCGACCAGAGGGGTCATGACCCAGGGGATGTCCCAGAGCAGCCAGGCACCATCAAAAGAACCTGAATCTGAGGAAGGATAAAGACATATCGTCAGCACCGTTTATTGTTTGGACAGAAACCATCTTCCTGTGTCTGTGGAGGAGAACCTACTGACTGTGCAGGCCATGGACATGTCGATCATTACCACCGTTAGCTTCTTCTTAAAGAACAAAGAGATCTGTATGACCTCCACAGGGATGCCATCCACCTGATGACAAAAATAAAATTTTATAAAAAGGATTACCTTGGTGTTTTACCACCTCAAGTACCAGTTTGACTATTATGACACACATAAGAATGCCATACAGCATATCCAGGGAAATGAAATGTTCCCAGTGCAACATAGGACATTAAGGGCGAGGGTAAAACAATGGATACAGTATCTCACAAAAGTGAGTACACCCCTCACATGTCAGCAACCATTTTATTATATCTTCTCAAGGGACAATACGATAGAAATGAAACTTGGATATACTTTAAAGTAGTCAGTGTACAGCTTGTATAGCAGTATAGATTTACTGTCCTCTGAAAATAACTCAACACACAGCCATTATTGTCTAAATAGCTGGCAACAGAAGTGAGTACACCCCTAGTGATACCTATACATGTTGTTCAAATATGCAAAGCCACCTGTCCTATTCATTACAATTCTCTCATACTGGCCACTGGATGTTCAACATGGCAACTCATGGGAAAGAACTCTGAGGATGTGAGAAACAGAAGTGTTGCTCTCCATGAAGATGGCGTAGGCTATAAGAAGATTGGTAAAACCCTGAAACTGAGCTACAGCACGGTGGTCATGGTCATACAGCGATTTTCCAAGATGGCTTTCACTTGGAACAGGCCTCACCAGGGTCGACCTAAGACTTTGAGTCCTCGTGCTCTGTGTCATATCCAGAAGTTGGCTTCAAAAAAACCAAACAAACAAAAAAAAAAAAAAAAAAAAAAACAGACACATGAGTGCTGCCAGCATTGCTGCAGAGGTTGAAGAAGCGGGAGGTTGACCTGTTAGAGCTCAGACCATACGCCGCACACTGCATCAAGTCGGTCAGCATGGCCATCACCCCAGAAGGAAGCCTCTTCTGAAGCTGGCTCACAAGAAAGCCTGCAAACAGTTTGCTGAAGACAAACAGTCCAAGAGCATCAATTACTGGAACCATGTCCTGTGGTCCTGACCAGACTAAGATAAACTTGTTTGGCTCAGATGGTGTCCAGCATGTGTGGTGGCACCCTGGTGAGGAGTACCAAGATAACTGTCTTGTCTGTGTTTCATTGAGGGAAATGTGAATTCCAACATGTACTGTGATATTCTGAAGCAGAGCACGATCCCCCTCCCTTCAGAAACTGGGCTGCAAGGCAGTTTTCCAACATAATAACACCAAACACACCTCCAAGATGACAGCTGTCTTGCTGAGGAAGCTGAAGGTGATGGAGTGGCCAAGTATGTCTCCAGACCTGAACCCAACTGAGCTCCTGTGGGGCATCCTGAAGCAGAAGGTAGAGGAGCGCAAGGTGTCTAACATCCACCAGCTCCGTGATGTCATCATGGAGGAGTGGAAGAGGATTCCAGTAACAACCTGTGCAGCTCTGGTGAAGTCCATGCCCAAAAGGATTAAGGCAGTGCTAGATAACAATGGTGCTCACACAAAATATTGACACTTTGGGCACAATTTAGACATGTTCACTGTGAGGTGTACTCACTTGTGTTGCCAGCTGTTTAGACAATAATGGCTGTGTGTTGAGTTATTTTCAGAGGACAGTAAATCTATACTGCTATACAAGCTGTACACTGAAAAAAGTATCCAAGTTTCATTTCTATAGTATTGTCCCTTGAGAAGATATAATAAAATGGCTGCTGAAATGTGAGGGGTGTACTCACTTTTGTGAGATATGGTAGGTGCCACAAAAAATAGTTAGAGAGAAACAAAAAATTTAATCTCAATCTCACAATCTCAAGGGTAAGTGAGGGCACTCATAGCAACAACTTGGGTCATTAACAGCTGGCTCAGCTGTAAGATGTTTGTTGTAAATATTACTTCTAAAAAAACACTTGCATACTCCAGAACATTTAGTCTCCTCTGTCAAACGAACATGACAGCAGATTAATCCACGTCGAGTCTTGAAAGACTTGTGGACTTAAGGTGACATTCATGGAAAGTCTGAAAGTACCAAGAACTGTCCAAATCGTCCACAAAGAGGCTCAAGTAGACTTTCTGTGGACTCCCAGAGTCTGAAGACTCTTATTTTCTGAAAACTGAGGTTAACATTTCATTCACTGATTGCTGACTGGTGTCTGTGAACATGGTTACCCACCGTTATCACCTGGGCGTGCGACTGTTTGTATGAGGATCGAAGCACCACCCTCTGGGCGGTGGTGGTCAGGCTGTAGCCCCGGGTCTGGGCCTCACTGATGGACATGGAGGAAACTTGTCCGTCACTCTGCAGGAACATCAGCTGCCAGACTGAACTTGCTGTCCTCTTGGCCTGAACACCACCGACCAAACACCAAAAAACTTTACATACTCCGACTCCAGCCTGGGTCTTATTTTGGTAGTTTAGCACATTGTCAAAGTGTCTGATACAGGTGAGTCTTCAGAGGCCATTATACAAAATGCAACATTTGACTAGTCTGAGGGGCAGAGACACAGAACATCTGGTCAAATATTCATATTTTACTGTGAAAACCTCACCGTGAGCTTTAAACTTTTAAGTGCTCCTATCCACAGAGATCATTAATGTTCATATTACCTGAGAGAGGGCAGCCTGCCACACCTGTCCACTGTCCCCCCACTGACCGCCACATGAAGACTCTCTGTCCACGTTCACCTGGGCGACACCATGATACCAGGTTTACAACATCACTGACAATCAGATTTCAGACTCGACCTCCCAGGGGGAGTAGGTGTTCTGACCTCCATGTAGTCCTCCTCACAGATGATCTCTTTGTGAGTCCAGATCAGACCAGAACAGACTTCAGAGACCAGGTGGCTGAGCCACCCACCACTGCCGTCACTCACTATCACATTAAATCTGAAGGTGAACACCTCGTCGTTCTGGAAAAAACAAACAAAACCTTAGAGAAGCTGCGGCCATTTTGGAAAATCAGACAGCTCCCCAGCTGTGGGTGAAGTTACCTGACTATGGGTGAAGCAGGAGTAGTATGAAGCTCTGAAGGTGGTGAAGCCGTCCCTCTTGAAGGTGCTGATGGTGTAACCACAGCGTGAGGCGAGCTGCTCGCTGATTGAGTGAACACCATTTCCATCTATGTCAGGACATGACACACAGACAGACAGACAGTGAGAGACAGACTGAAGTTTGTAAAGAGTCAGTTTTTCCTGAGTGAACATGAACTCACCTACAGCCTCGAAGCGAGGCATCTGTACCGAGGTCACCTGGATCCACAGGTAACGGTCCCGACACTCTGACTGAACGACAGTTTCCTCGAATCCTGAAAAGACAGAGTCTGAACTATGTCTACTGCAAGTATTTAGTCTAAAAAACAAGGTCAAAGGTCATAAAGGCACTGCAGCAGCTTGTTCAACAGATTTCTGTAAACACTGTAAATAAACCAGTTAAACCAATTTACCTTCAGCTGCTGTTTGTTCTGTGAACTGACAGCAGATAAAGATGAGTCTAGAACAAAAAAGAAGTGAGGTTCAGTTTTTACCTGTCCAGGTGAAGTGTTTGTTTTACCTGTCCAGTAGAGGTAAACTGAACTCACCTGCTGATGAAAGCAGCAGTTTTCATGTTGAAGCAGAAACAGAAAACTCAACTGTCTCTGTGGAGGGAGATTTCCCCTCTGCAGCCAGGTGAGCTAATCACCTTGTTGTCATGGTAACAGAGGGGACAGTCCCAGCTGAAGGTGATTGAGTCTGATTAAAGGTGGAGCTTCAAACCAAACTGGTCCCTGAGGTAGAAAAAGGGAACTGATTAATTTACCAACAGGAAATGACACGAGCTGTCAATCAAACTGACTCTGTTAATAAAAAATTAATTCACAAAAATCTGGATGTTTTCTTTTTACAGTGTGAACACCTGACCGACTGAGTGTGTTTTTACAGTGTGAACACCTGGCTAACTTCACCTGTCCCCCTTCTCTTTTAGGTCCAGTTAAAGCTCCTCTCCTTGGTTCTGGTTTCCACACTAGTGTTGGTAAAGAGTCCAGAGCCCAGACCCTGCAGAGTGGTGAGTACCTTCATCTTCTTCATCATCATCATCACAGATCTCATTTATTTGACATTAAACCTCATTAAAGACAACCTCTCTAGTGATGTCACAGCTCCCCAGATCTTCCAGGTCCGAACCAGTTTGTACTGGTCACATGCTGCTGACACTGGACCCACATCTTTACACATCAAGTGACGAAAATAACAAGACATAAAACTATGTTATTAAAATAAACAGTGATAACCAGGTGTGCCTGTCTCCTCAGGTAAGCGTCAGATCCAGCAGTTGGGCAGTCAGCTGCAGTTGAACCAGCACTGTTTGGACACAGCCTTCAACTTCTTCAAAATGGTCGTCAGTAAACACCTGACCCGAGGACGTAAGACGGAGCACGTCATTGCAGCATGTCTCTACCTGGTGTGTCGCACTGAGGGGACCCCACGTATCCTAGCAACTGATCAGCTGTGTGTGATTTAATCTTTGTTTGAAGCAGGTTTCAGTCAAATGTTTAATGTCTATCTGGACCTCTGAGACTCTGCTGGTCTTCCTGAACTGTGTCTCAGACATGCTGCTGGACCTGAGTGACCTGCTGCAGGTATGACTGACCTCAGACCAGCTCAGACCTACTCTTACAGTAGATTCTCAGTAGAGTTTTACCCTGTTGTTTCCTGTGTCCAGGTCAACGTTTATATTCTGGGAAAGACGTTCCTGCTGTTGGCTCGTGAGCTCTGCATCAACGCTCCCGCCATCGGTAAGAACTTTATTCTCTCTCTAAATAAATTGTCACTAAGCATGAGATCTTTTATCTGAGGCCAAGCAGGAAGTTAAATCTTCACGTTTCTGCTTCATCATTTCACATGATGGAAAAACTTTGTTTTGCTTCTGTCAAAGATGACCAATGAAATCTCTTTGATGACCTTAAGAAGATCAAAACAACAGCACCACTGACTACGTCCACGTCTTAGTGAATTATTTCATTAACCAGAAGATTAATGTCCCTGTGAACAAACAGCACGCTGATCCAAACTCAAATTCATCATCCACACATCCTCTGAACCCAGAACTTTGACAGAGCTCAGACCATCACTACTGACCACTGAAAACTAACAAAAACAAAAGGACGACAGTTTTACCTTAGACTTGGAGTCAGTTGTTCCTGAAATTTCTTCTCATAACTGTTTCACATATTTGATATCACAGTTCAACCTGGTGTTCGGTGACTTCAAATATGAACAAATGAATGGAAATCCTCCATCAGGAGCTGCAAGGAGAAGTTACAGAACCACATTTACCATCAACTACTCCGTCATCTAAGAGACCATCATGGTTTGAAGGATTAAGCAGTAAAATGTGGCTCTTTAGTAACATCTAGTGGCAGCTGCAGGAAACTACATCAGATATTTCAGGACTTAAAAAACAGCAACAGGTTTAGCTTCTGTAACTTCAGCTTTAATGTTCAGTTTAATTTTTCTTTAACAAGCAGAGATCACACCATGCAGCCAATCAGCTTCCACCACCACTGCAACAGTCCAATCAGCTTCCAGTTCTAATACCACAGTCCAATCAGCTTCACTTCATGCTCATTCCTCCTCTGTCAGAATCAGAGTTCCTATCTCTAACACCATTCCTGTGCTTATTGATCAATAAAAGGCTTTGAGTCCATCTGTCAGATTCTTGTTCAACAGTAGAAGACCAGTTCAGGGATCTGCCCCCCCTGCACACCGGTCCCGTTGGTACTGTCCGATGAACACTGGAACTGGAAGGTCACTTTCCCACACTGCACCTCGGTCATCCCCTCCTGTCCAAAGTAACTCAGCTCGTTTCCATCCAGGACGACACTGACAGTATAGAAGGTGTCCTGTTCCACCTGTACTGGATGTTCGAACCACACAGGGAAGGTGCTGCTCGACCCATCTGACAGGAACTGGGTGAAATTCTGGGCCAGAACAGTTCCCTGCCTCTTCAGTTCGATCTTCACGCTGTACTCTGCCTTCCCGCTGCTTGACCCGTACAGACCAAGACCAGCCATGAAGATCCTCCGGTCCACCGCGAACTGGATGCTGTCGCAGCGCCCCCTGTAGCGCCACTGGTTACTGCGGTAGGCCGAGGATTGGAAGCGGTGGCACCTCTGTGGAACTAGGCCGGCCCGCTTCCCCAGAGAGAACTCCAGTCTAGGTTTGTTGGTGGCTGTGAACCACAGGAAGACATCACGAGTCTCTTTCAATGTCAGGACGTCCGACTGCGCTGTTCCGTCTGCAAACTCCTGCAGCGTCATGGAGGGGATCCGGACCAGGTACAGAGTCTTACCCAGCACTGCCCGCTGGTTCATGGGGGTCACTGCCAGGCCCTGCCTCCTACATTCAGCCGCTGCCCAGCTCAGTACGGCCTGGAAGACCACAACCTCACGGATGTTGAGTGTTTCTCTCTGGAGAATGATCTCTAATGTGGGCAGGTCAATCTCACAGAAACCTTCAGATCGTAGAGCGAGCTCGGCCTGCGCATCGATCACCTCCCAGCAGCGCTGTGTCAGCTCCGGCTCCTCAAACAGCCGACTCTGAGACAGCAAGACGCAGGCGTTCTTCGCCTCCAGACTCGTCTCCAGGAAGGTGACGCACGCCTTCGCCAGAGCAGGAACGATGTACTTCTTTGCAGCATAGAGGGTAGCAAGCACGGTGTCGGCCTCCAGCTCGATCTCATCACTATACATGTACCTAAGACAGAGCACAGAGCAGGATCAGGACCTGTGTCATGGACCTGAGACCATCATTGTTAGACTGGTGTGAGGTCTGCTGTACTGAATTTTTGTAATTTTAACACAGAGTAAAGACATTCAAATTACTTTGATGAAAACTGGGAACTTTGTTACAGACATTTGAACTCTGGTGTCGAGTAGTTCAGCCTCTTTTTGACCTGTTCCAGAATGTCCCTCATAGAGCACTGAAATCCCACAAGAATCAGTGGAGCCCTCTGTAGGACACTTGAGTCCTTAATGTACCCTGGAACTCCCTCATGGACCACTAAGACTCCTACACTAATCTCTGGACCTTCCTTAAGGCCTCCTGGGGGGCAGCTGTCACTCCAAGCAGGTTAGACGTTAATCGTAAAGTTGGTGGTTCAATCCCAGAACCCTTTGTCCACATGTCAAAGTATCCTTAAGCAAAACAAACTAAGATGAATGTATTTTAAGTCTATAATAGTCAAGGGTCCTCAAGTACCTGAAAGGTCCCCATTGCCCCTCAAGGCCCCTCTAATGCCACGGACACACCAGGAAGTGGTCTACTGAAGGTTGTTAGCATAGTGACTATTCTCAGGCTGGTGAACTACTGTAGCTGGAGAGCTAACCGCTAATGTCCTAACTAGCCAACAACACACTATGTTAGCACCACTCAGTTACAACAGCCCTCGTGGACATGTGATTCAAGTCCAAAATGACTAGTTTGGGACTCTGGTCTTGACTCTGTTCTCCAGACCGAACTCACTTTAACAGGATGAGGAAAGCAGCCGGCTCCACGTCAGGGATGTGAATCTCAGATTGTCCCTCAGCCAAATCTCCATAAAACATGGCTCCAAACACCGAGCTGCCCACCGCCAGGACGTACTACGACAAAGACAGGGAACCAATCAGAAACAGTCTGAGCCAGACACGACACAGAGGTCTGAGGACGACATAAGATGACAACACGTCAGGACACACCTCATGGCCTACTGCTGTGCTCCTGCCACAACACACTAAACACACAGTTGAGTTCAGGTGAGTCCAGGTATAATCTAAACCAGGTTCTGTACCTTATGAGCAGGGACTCTCTGAGTTTCTCCTGGAGGACCAACGATGAAGTGAACATCAGCCATCTGCTCGTTGTTGAACATCACAGCATTCCTGAAGAGATACATAACAACAAATAAACAACAACACTGTGGTTAGAAACAGGAAGGACCACTCACATTTATCTTTCAAAATAAAACTTCATCACATTCACAACACTGGAATCAAGAACAATCTTAAACATATCAGGCTGTGTTTTCTGGTCAGGGTTTTTCCAAACCTTCAATTTCACTTGGCTGACAGGAGGTTCATCCACATGAGGCAGCACAAAGGTTAAAGGTCGTTCAGTCCCCAAACCAAGCTCTCAACTAAAATGTGATCATGTAATTTATCACCATACACAGGTGATACACACACCGTGAACTGAAACAGTGACTCAGGACGACCCAAAACAACAAGAATCCATCTCCTCAGACTGACGACTAACCTGAGAGGAACGTTTACTAAACCTGCGTCATTACGACTGTGAAGGAAAATCACAGCTCACACAGTTCACTACAGCGAGGACTGGATCACCACAGGAGCTACAGAGGACCGAGCAGATAGCTGCTGTCACACTGACAGAAACTACTTTAAAAGACTTTGATCAGACGTCTGAGACACATCTGTTTCTGGACCAACATCACACTGTGCTGTTAGAACCTCTACCTGTTAACGTCACTACCTGTCGTCCTGTCGTCCAATCAGCAGACAGTACTCACCTCTCCCTCAGGGTGGGGTGTGCTGCCTGCCAGCTGTCTCCCTCCTCTCCAACGTTATTGCTGCTGTTCGGCTGCTCGGCGTCTCTCTCGTAGATGTGTTCGGACACCGGTTCCGGTTCGCTCAGCTGGATGAAACTCTTCTTCACCTCCACCTCGTTTCTGTGGGGGAGGCTGGTGGAGAACAGTTCAGCCGCCATCTCCTCCTGCTCCTCCTGCTACTTACAGGGCGAGCAGCCAGGTGGCGACCTCACAGCATGATGACAGCTTCCTGTCAGAGATAAAGATGAGGATTATAATCCAGATTATCAGAGAGCAGCTGACGATCGTTTTCATCTGCAGATTATTTATTGATTAATCATTCAGAGACAGACTGGTATAAACACCACATGAGAGGATGGAACCAGTGAATTTAAATCAGTGTAATAATTAATTACTGTCGATTAATCAACTAATCATTACAGCTGTTTTGCAGGTTTATGGTTTACATGACAGGAGATTTTTATTCTGTCAGTTTATTTTAATAAAAACATGAGACTGGTTTCACTGCAGCTGATCTGGTTCCTGTTTATTTATTCTGTTTGTATTTTTCTGTCATGAAGGAAACAAAGTAAATCAAATTACTGCTGATTTAATGTCACAGTTCACTGCAGTTAGAGAGAGATCAATAACAAGGTTTCATCCCTAACCACGAGGACCTGGAATGAGACCTGGACTGGGACCTGGACTGGGACCTGGCTAGTTCAGAGACCTAGAGTGAGATCTGGTCGTCTTTGAGACCTGGACTCTGGATCTGACGGGTCACCGTTTCTGACTGCAGGTACCAGCTGAATCCGGTTCGCTGCCGCAGCTCCTCCAGTCACCTATCAATAATCAATAATCATCCGGTCTGTTCGCTGTCGTTAGACCGACAGCTGCTCTGTCAGTCCGGTAACGCTGCAGCGGTCCGTTTCCCAGACGGACGGACGGACCCGGAACACAGACGAACAGACAGGTGTGTCGGTGTGTGCTTTACCTGTCAGACTCCCGCCGCCAGGTTATTCTGCCGTTAATGTTGAAAACAGTCCGACACCAGTGTCTGTTTGTGTCTCCTGCCGCCATTTTAGATCCCGTTCATCCGTCTGCACCGAGCTGCTCCGCGAGATGGCGACAAAGCGCGGGAAAACAGATTCTGCATGTTTTTACCACAGATTTTTACCACAGATTACCTACAGATATCTTTATGTAAAGATATCAGAGAGGGGGGGGGGGGGGGGGGGGGGGGGGGGAGGTCAAATACAGACGATAATTAATATTTCAAGGAAACAAACAAATATTTATATGTGACATTTAAATTCATCTTCTCACTGTCTCCCTATCTCCCCCATCTCTCACACATTATACACACACACACCCCCACCTCTCCTCACCAGACCGTGCGCCTCCCATCCCTCGATTACATGGCCCATGTTGCAGGTTGGGGTGAGACTCATGAAGTCTCACGCTGTCTTGACTGGTTCAGAGATGAAGAGACTGAATGCACACGGGGCATGACCGTCAGCACTCTATGGAGCAGGTCACGACACAGCCACATGTAAACATCAACAGCATGGTTTATCCGACAAACCCATGCCCCCCAAAGCTCTCACAGTGCTGACACTGAATGCAATTTCGTGCAGACAGTGAAGGCAGTGATCAGTGTATTGAAGGTCATCAGACCTCTTTATGAGAAAGTCGGACGTGGATCACAATAGTTAGAAGTAGATCACGATGGATCACAGCACTCCTCTCCTCCTGCAATTGTGGGGTTGAGACAAGCCACCAGTCAGCTGACCATCGATGGTTCATAGGGTGGATCTGGAGCAGGATGCGATCACGTCCAGCTCAGCAGCTGCTGGAACAGAGCCAAGATGCGGCGGGTAGATCCCTCTGTCTGCTGATTGGCTGCAGCAGGTAGATCCACTCTATGTCCATGGTTGTGCATGCGATGATCCTCATCTTGATTTGACAGCCGGTGTAATGGCTTCAATGATCAGTAATGAAAACTGATATTTGTTGTCTTTTATAAAACGAACAGGGCTGGCCCAGGAGGCTGGGCCAGGAGTCAGTGAGTTGCTTGGCTCTGGGTGGGTTGGTAGGTTCTTCAGGTCCTCTAGGAGAAGTTGTGGGGACTCTTCCCAGAGAGGGGACTCCAGGAGGTTGTTGGGACACTTCGAGGACTCTAGGAGGTTATTAAGAACTGCTGTGGAGGACTAGGCACCTGTTCTGTGAATTTATCAGGAGAGATCAAGCTGCTACAAAGGCAGGGGTCAGGGCATGAACTGGAGAGGCGTCCCAACTGAGGAAAGAGGTCTCGCGCTACAAATTCGGTGTTCGATCCAGCTATCCGTCCACCGAGCAGGCGGTTGCATGCAGTGCAGTTTTTCCTAGACTACAGGGGCGTCGGGGTGCATTATGATGCAGTTTCTGAGAGCGGCGGTGGGCGCGGAAAACCAGCATGCCGCTTTATTTGGGACTGTAATGGAGTGAGGTCAGGAGGAGGAGGGCTAATAGGTGGGAGGCAGAGGTGGGGCCAGAGAGGCGGGGCTTTCAGCGTCAAGTGGCCCTTTGGCTGTCATCCTGGGGAAGCTGCCGGGCAGCCTGGACCTCCAACTGGACCTTCGGACCTTCAGCAAGTCAAGGATTGCCTGAGCCTGGCGGATGCCCGCCCGCCTTCGACGCATCATCTTGACAAAATATTTTTTGTATTATTTTAAAATATTTATATATATATATATATATACTTTTATGTTTACCTTGCTGCACCGTGGGTCTAGAGCAATGTGGTACATCGGCAGAATTGACAATAAAGCTGACAGCTTTGACTTTGACTTTGACTTTGCATCATCATTACATCATCAGAACTGGGTGGGGAAACAGGTGCAGTTACCTGACGGTCTGCTATTGTTCCACAGATGAGGACTCGGGAGGTAGAGCTGGACCTGGAGGGTGGCCAGTGGTCAGGAGTTGGGAAGGTCAGCTGATTCGTCGGTCACTGTGTTGATCCATTCTGTCTCCTCAAGCACAGTCGATGTATATCCTAATGAGAACAGGTCCTGAAAATAAAAACAGCTAAATATTTAAGCAACAGCATAACTCGGTAACAATAAATACTGTTTTAAATGTTTAAAACTGTGAATTGATATATTAATCTTAATATGATCAATAACAATTGCTGAGTAATCGATTAATTCTACTCGACGATACATAAAATAAGGTTATTCTGCAATGTGCTGTCTATCACCATGCAGCGTGTCTTTTACTGTGAAGGTGCTTGAACGGGATGTGATGTGATTCTGTGCTGTGGTACATCCTGAATGATGCTTGAGGTCCCAGGGTGAAGCTGAATTGTGGATGAAACAGAGCCCTTGAGTACCTGAAGGGGACAACAAGGTCAAGGGTCAGCCCGTCATGCCATCATCATCACACATAGCCATAGCACAGACAAGATGGTACCATCTGCCTCCCACGGGGCTCAGTTTATTTACTGACTGTTTTGTGTGCGACAGAGAAAGAAGGAAGGGGGATCAGGAAGAGAGAAAAGAACAGGGGACATATATAAAGAGAAGGTGGGTGTGTGTTTGAGGCTGGGGTTTCCCAGGTTGGAGGTCGAGGGGTTGTCCCGGTCCACCCTGATCACACCTGGTCTCCACCTGATCAGAGTGAACAAAGCCATTCAAGGCAACTCCTCATGATCACGGTGACCTCCAGAGCTTTTCGCCAGGTCCTGTTTTCATCAGGATCAGTCTAGTTTGTGTCCCACTGGGTTTCAAAGTCAATGTGATTTATTTAAATACAAAGTTTAAAGTCCATTGAGTTGACTGCTGTGTGTTACAGAAGAAGAAGAGTAAGAGAAGGGAGCAGATTGGGCGTTGTGACGGTGGGCGATAGAGAGAGTGTTGGAGAAGAAAGAAGATCTCAGTAAAGATCAACTACGATGTCCTCAGAACCTGAACGGCGAGGATGGGGAATTGGGGGCAGCAGTCCCAGCAGAACCTCCTCAGCCCCCGACCCACAGCAACACCAGCACTACCACGTGACTCGGCCGTCGCATGGGAGGACCAGTGGGGGACTAGCCGGGACGCCACTGGCATTTGGCATCTCGTGGCTGGGAGGGTGGGGTGGGTCTTCTGTGATCTGCTTGACATATATTTTCCATGATCTGTTGCCCGATGATCTCATGTTATATGACTATGACTGTAGTCTGATCTAAGTCTGTGATCTGTGATCTCTGTGGTAGTAGCCGTATGATCTGCCAGGCACCAAGTCTGGCCCTTGATGATCTGTGACCTGTGTTACCAAGTCTGTGACCTGTAGTGTGTATATGATCACGCTGACCTGTGGCCTGTAGTCCTATGACACTATGTTGCACTGTAGTCTGTGATTTCTATGTGTGTGTATGATCTATGATCTATGACCTGCAACCTGTAGTCCATGACACTATGACACCAGTCACTGTGACCTATGACATCGCGTAGTGATCCATGATCTATGAAGCCTGACCTATAGCCCCACCATTACAACCTATAATCTAATAAATTCATTTGAGTTTATTTTTCTCTCACACTGGGTTCAAATCGTCTCATTTTCCTCCACATCAAGAAAAACAGCCCTCAAGATGAGCAAAAACACATTTCCACCTGTCACCATCTATGCTCATCTATGCCTGTCTCGATCTGCTCTCCCACCTGAGCTCCACCTGTCCCCCATCAGTCTCCATCTATCACCACCCTGAATCCCATAATATACACACTATCTCTACCTGGCTCCACGACTCTACCTGGCTCTGGCCCCATCGATCCATCTATACTCCACCTAGATCCCACCTGTCTCACCTGCTCTCTACACACAGCTCACACACCTGGCTCACCAATACCCCATCTGAGGTCTCATCTGCATCTCCACCCCAGGCTCACTGCGCTCTGCACCTGTATATCTCAGATCCTGTTTGTGATTTCCCAAACTCAGTGTGTTTTCGCCTCTCAGGTGAGAGGCCATCCATTACCATGACAACAGAAGCCAGCAGGACTTGCCACGGAGACAGTCCTGAACCTGGGCCCCGGTGGCTCAAGCCTCTCAGCTATACTCCCCACTGTGGAGGAGGGAGGAGGAGGAGGAGGAGTAGAGGAAAGGTGTCAACACTGAAAAACTTGTGGGAGGGTCAGAACAGGCTTTTATTTTGAAAATCCAGGCTTTAAGAAGCACAGACAGATTTTACTGAGAGAAATATTTGATGAAGACTGAATATTGATTGACCCTGATTGATTGATTGATTATTTCTTCGAATTCACGAGGCGGAGGAGGAGAAATCTTCTAACCACCTAGCCGACCTTTGACCTTTGCGTCAGTCTCTGAGGATCTGGATCTGTTGGACTGAAGACGGCTAAACTCCAGGCGGATCAGTGTTACAAATATCAATGAGAAATGATGTTGATCAATTAAGTTTAATTGATCACTGATCACATTCTACAATGATGTATGACTCTGAACCGTTGTGATCATGTAGTTTAGTGTGTTTTATACCGTTGTAAATATTTAAACTAGATGAGCAGTTGAACTTCAAATAGTTTTAATTCAGTTTATTATTTTTCACGAATGAAGAGGCTGTGGAATTCAGAGGCGACCATCGTCTCTTTAATGTTCGAATGTTTTTAGTTTTTGCTGTAAATTGTGTGTGTTTTAGTCTTTTCCAGTTGAGATTTAAAAACAAACCAAAATAATAACAAAGCTGAAAAAAGAAACGACATTCCCTCAGAGAATAAACTCTGTCCTGATCTCAGTGACTGGCCGATTAGATCATGTCCCGAAGCACGGGGGTTGGGGGGGTGGTTCCATGGCTACTCGACCCCGGACAAGTATCGAATTCAGGTCTAATCGTCGGTTTAAACAGAGTCAGAGGAAACCAAACAAGACGTTTGTCTGTTCACCAGTTGTTTATTCACAGTGAGTCAGTCAGAAAACATCAGATTTTAAAAGAACGGTTTACCCTGTTTACAGTCTTTGTGCTAAGCTAGGCTAACAACACCTGGACCTACCTGTGAAACAGATCTGACAGAGAACAACAGTGTTTATTAAATGTCGGACTGAGGTTCAGTGTGAGGATCAGAGGCCCCAGGACGCCGCCCTGAGGAACTCCTTGTCCCTGAAGCCTTAATGAAACGTTCCTTTAGTGACGTTTATCTCAGTTCATCTCTGTCGACCAGTCACCATCCTCTCAGGACTGCCTGTCTGACCGGACTCAGGGTCCAGTATCTCAGAGACACTCAGACTGCCTGTCAGACCAGACCCAGGGTCCAGTATCTCAGAGACTCTCAGTACCCAAACGTTTGTTTTATGGCCTGGAAGTAAAACCGGTTCCAGCCCTCTCTGGTGGAGTCCTCCTCCCCCACAGGGACTCCTCGACACTCCATCCTGAGCTCGGTCTCGTCTCCTCGGTCCTCCAGCTCCAGACTGACGGTGGCATAGTGCTCTGTCAGGGAGACAAAATGAACCTCAGATGTCAGAGTGTCCCTGAACGTAGCAGCAAGAGTAGCTCTGAAAACAAACCCTGCGCTCGAATGCATCACCACATCCTAACAGGAAGACGCACCGCTGGGCCACGTCCTGAACCGCCACCTCATCTCAATCCTCTGGTCCGGTACCTGGTGGGGGCGAAGCCGCGGTCTGGTTACCATGGTGATGTGACACAAACTTACTGCTTTCTGATTGGCTCAGCAGCCGTGACCTCACCAGCTGTGTGAACTCTCCACTGACACTCCCATCCAACATCTGGAACCTGCCTCCACGGCAACCGTCCACCACCGCCGCCGAGCGCGTGAACACCTGTACGAACTGCACACACGGGTACATGAAGTACTACAGTAGTACTGCAGTACTACACTACTACCACTGTGCTACACTACTACAGTACAGCACTACCACAGAACTGCAAAACTACTACCACAGCCAAGTGCATAATCTCCTAAACAAAGTACTCGAAGTACCTGTAACTGTACTTCTACAGGACTACAGGACTATTATCTGGTCCATCGTGGCTTAGATTTAGCCTGGTTTGGTCTTGCTTTTCCTGGCTTATCCTAGTTTTAGTCCTAATTTTAGTTCTGGTTTTAATCCTGGTCAGTCCTTGTTTGATGTGGTTTTAGTTCATCCTGGTCAGTCCTGGTTTGATATGGTTTTAGTTCATCCTGGTCCTGTCAGTCCTGGTTTGATGTGGTTTTAGGTAGTCCTGGTTTCGTACCTCCTGGTTGACGAAGGTCCAGTAGAGCTCATCGGCTGATGTCTGGAAGGTTTCCGTCAGGTTGAAGCTGCAGGTCGGGATACGAACACCTGTCGGACAGGGGGCGGGGCTGGAGGAACACCTGGGAGTGGAGCTGATCTGTGGGAGGTCAAAGGTCACGTTCAGTCAGCGTTAACAGGAGTTGAAACCGGATCAGAGTCCACCTGATGGATGGTTTTAGCTGAACTGAACTCCACCTGGGTTTTACTGGTCTTGATCTGGTTCTTCTTGCTGGGCTCAGGTGCAGGCAGTTTCGGTCCATTGGCGGTGGGAAGGATCATCCCCTGACTGAACTCTGTGAGGTCAGAGGTCAGGGGTTACTACATCATCGTCATACTCATCTGTGATCGGTTAGTCCTGATGTGTCGTAGGTAACAGACCTGATTTGAGCTGGTGGACGTACTCGCCCAGAATCCTCCGGACCTCGGGAACCCCGGTCCTCCTCATGAGGTCGAGGAGTGGCGTGTCAGGCTGGTCTTTACACAGAGACACCGAGATCTGCACGGGAGCACGGTTATCAATACGATCGTCAATACGTAAAGTCGATCAATCAATACATGAAGACAACGTTGACTCACGTCCAGGTCGTCCAGGTCGTTCTCATCCGACAGGTTCGACACCTCGATGGTTCCTCGGTACTTCACTCCGCCGCCGGACGTACCTGCAGACAGGGAACAGTCAACACCACAGAAGAAGATTAACACCACAATGTGACATCATTGGTGACATCACTGACCCAGCCAGCTGGCTCTCAGCTGCCACTCGTAGAAGAAGATGAGTTTTCCTTTGCGGTTGTTGATCGAAGCTTCTCCGTCCAGTTTGTTGACGTCGGTCAGCTGACACGCCCCCTCCGGTCCCTCCACCCGCAGCCCCAGCAGCAGCTGACGGAGACGCTCCGACGACCAGGCCGACACGTTGCGCTCCGTCCTGACCACGACACAGAGGACACGTCCAACGGGGAAAAGTAACAGAGTACATGTACTCCAGTACACTGCAGAGTAACTGAGTATTTCTGCTGGAGTTTTACTGCAGTTACATGAAGACACCTGTCTGAAAGTTTCAGACTGACAGAGTCCTTTACACGTTACACCTCAGCATTCACCTGAGCGTCCACAGGTGCATCAAGCAGCAGAGAGTAACAAACCAACAAACACCTGGTCTCAGGTCAGTGATTCACTGAGCATTTAACCTGCTGATTATTTTCTAATCAGAGTAACCGATCGATCCCTCGCTGTTCATGCTACATCACAGGACCTCCTATGTCACATGACCTCTGCTCCGTCATCATCACCACCACTGCTGCACAGACCACCTGGTTTTTACAGGACAGCTCTAACCCCGCCCCCTCTCTGACATCACCACCTGTCATTCAACAGACCTTTAAAAATATCTGTACATGTGCTGAACCAGCTGTGAGTGTGTGTGTGTGTGTGTGTG